>BHFT01058314.1:0-11892 GCA_004320025.1 Laticauda laticaudata
AACCAATCCACTTCTTACTTATCTGGACCAATCAGAACTGTAGTCTAGGATTCAACCATTTACATATAGAACAATATGCATCTTATACTAACAATTAGTTCTCCTGCTTTCAAATTGCTTTGTATAGGTGGACAATCTTGCTATTGTAACAGAACACTTAAGAAATGAAATTCTGCATATTTGGAAGAGTTCATAAAATCAAGATGATATTTGATTATATGTTCATAATCAAATGATAACAACAGAATTTATTCTTCATATAATATATACCAATACATCATTTTTATTTACTTATTTGTTTGACTTGAACATTCTTCCGGAAACTCAGGCTAAATACATAGTACCCGTAATTATACATAGTAAGTTCTTTATTTTCTTTTCCACAGTAGGCTCCTCATGAAATAGTAATAATCACATGAAAATTAATTAATTATTTTTAAAAACCCCACCAATATGTTTGATCAGCTCAAAGTGGTACATGTAATTAATGTGTCTGCCTTCTCTTTTCCCCAAAACAACAAATCTGTGAAATGGGCTGGGAGAGAGAGAGACTAGCCCAAAATTATCCACCTGGCTTTCATGTCAAATAGAACATAGTCCCCTGATTGCTAGCTCAACACTTCAGCTCAAGACTCCCTAATGAAAGTAATGAATTAATTACTGCCTAATCTTAAACCAACACCTTAAACACAAGTGTATTGATTGGTAGTATGGTTAATTCAATATTTTCCATAGATTAATCATACTTCCACAGATTCATTCAAGGCAGATTTAAAAAGAATGATATACTATCATTAGTCAATATACATGTAACAAATAAAAACAAATAGAAAAACAAATGTAAAATATGGTTTTGCATTTTATTTTGTTTTCCAAGATGTAATAGCCTTAATTTATGGAAAATACTTGGAATTATAAAATCAGGTGGCCTTTAAAAAAACCCAGAACTTTGTAATTGGATAGTAATCTACTTATCTAACATCTATGTTTAAAAATATGTGTTTATAAATTTCTTAGAGATGTGTAATAGTATATGAGAAAGACCTTGGGAGAATGAGCCAAGAAACATCATCGATATGACGACCAGATAAACAACAGCATGAAAGAGACCCTCCACAGTTTGTCAGGCTGTAAAACAAATGGCTAAAGAATTGTACTTTCAGGCTTGCAAGATTGCATTAATATAAATTCAGATCTAATTGTGTTTCCTGTCTGATCTACCTAATAAGACTAACATTATTATACTTAAAATTACTTAACATACTTAAATTAGAAGTTAAGACAAGTAGTGTTGAGAAACTTACTTCATGTAAGTAATATATTCTCTTATCCCTACTTGATGACAAGAAGTTAATATTTAATTTCAGGTAATTCTACTGCATGTTCAATATCACCGCTGGCAGAAAGGATGTTTAAATTAATTCAGAATCACATCCTCATATTATTGATCCATCTTGATAATGCAATTACTATATGCTGATGTCATAAAAGTTATTTAATAATTGTCTTTTGATTTAGTTCATATTTATCAAGCTATCTATCATCTATCTGTCTGTCTGTCTATCTATCTATCAATCATCTATCTATCATCTATCTATCACCCAACTATCATCCATATGACAGATAATACCTGACAGACTACACCACAGAGTTCTGAAGGAGCTGGCAGATGTTATCTCAGAACCACTGTACCATATCTTTCAAAAATCCTGGAGCACCAAGAAAGTACCTGAGGACTGGAAAAGGACTGATGTGCTTTCCATCTTCAAGAAAGGGGGGGGGGAACAGACCTAGGAAACTACTAATCAATCAGTCTAACAGTAATACCTGGGAAAGATAATAAAAAACAGAACTGTGAACAACTAGAAGCAAATAAAGTTATAACTAGTAGGCAGCATGGATTTGTTAAAAGAACAGATCATGTAAAACCAATTTTATTTCATTCTTTGAAATAAGTGACTAAATTGGTGGCCAGCAAAATGCTGTGGCATAGTATACTTAGATTTCAGTAAGGCATTTGACACTGTAGCCCGCAATCTACTTCTTGGTAAACTAGAAAAATGTGAATGGATAATATTACCACCAGAAAGGATTTGAGCTTGGCTGACAAACCATACTCAACAAGTGGTCCTTAATAGTACTACATCCCCATGGAGAGAAGTAACAAGTGGGATACCGCAAGGTATCCATCTTAGGCCCAGTATTCTTCAATGTCTTCATAAATGGCTTAGGTGGGGGAATAGAAGGGGGACCCATCAAATTTGCAGATGATACTAAACTGGCAGGAATAGCCAACACCCCAGAAGACAAGCTCAGGGTCCAAAAAGATATTGACAAACTTGAACAATGGGTCCTATTGAATTTTAATGTGGAGTTTTACATTTAGGCAGGAAAAATCAAAGGTGTAAGTGCAGATTAGGTGACACCTGGTTCAAAAACAGTAACTGTGAGAGGGACCTTGGAGTCCTAGTGGATGATCACTTGAATATGAGCCAGCAGTGTGCAGTAGCAGCCAAAAAAGCTAATACAATCTGGGTTGTATAAACAGAGGCATAGAATCAAGTTCATGTGAAGTATTAGTGCCACTTTATAAAACCCTAGGAAGACCACACCTGGAATACTGTAACCAATTTTGGTCCCCATACTACAAAAAAGATGTTGAGACTTTGGAAAAAGTTCAGAGAAGAACAACTAAGATGATCAAAGGCCTGGACACTAAAACATATAGAATAAGGAGAAACTTCCTTACAGGACAGGACAATTAACTAGTGGAACAGCTTGCCTTCAGAAATTGTGGGTGTACCATTATTGGAGGTTTCTAAGAAGAGACTAGATAGTCACTTGTCTGAAATAGTATAAATTCTCCTGCTTGAGCCAGGGGCTGGACTAGAAGACCTCCAGGATCCCCTCCAGTTCTATTCTATTCATCTCATAAAATTTTAATCAAAGAATAGAGTTTCCAATGGACATTAGCTAGCAAGTTAATATTTCTGAATAAACTGTGAATTTAGAATATTCTTTTGCTTCTGGATTTTTTTAAATTTTCACTTCTATACTTTCTATCAAGGACTGAGCATATTAATATACTTAAAGTTTAGGGTAACTATAATCTATTTTACAGACCTATGTTGTTATTCTTTACAGAACTTTACAACAATCTTCATCAATAATAAAGAGCCAGCAATATTGCTCTTGGGGAGTATTTTCCCTGTTTTTTTTAAGCTTAATGATTTTAAGCTACCTAAAATATATGGGATAAGCAGTATGCAATTATTTGTACAAATAAATACATTGGTGTGTGCTCAAGAACTTACCAAAAGCTGTTATAGTCTATCTGCTGCCTTTTTTATCGTGAGGGATGCAATATCCTGTTAGGTCGCTGTGTGTATAGACTTTTAGCCAAGATGGATATAGCCTACAGTTTATACTCCATAACAGTGATTGCACGACTCTGTAGATGCCATATGCTAAATAAATAACCAGCAGCTGAGCTTAAATTGAGGGAGTTTTTGTTTCCTTTGAATATCATCTTTTACCTTATATAAAAGGAAGGCAGTTAACAAAGCAATTATTTACAATATACTCTAAAATACACTACTGGTACACTTTTCATGTTACAGTATATTATAAGCAACAGGAAATTTAAGTTTCAATCCTGTTACTTCCCTTATGGAGGATAAATGCAAAGCCAGCAACTGATGATACCTTTGTAAAATCCCTTTATGCAATACACCAGCTTCACAGATAAAAAGAAAATATTTTTGCAACTAATACGTTGGGAGGTAACCTTATTCTCACCATGTACAGTTCTAACCCAGCAATGAATCTGTGATTGTTTTCTTTTCAGATCAAATTGGTTATATGAATGGGAACACAAAGAAAAACATAACTAAGAAACACGGTCTTTCCTTTTCCACCTGTCTTATCTGTAGTCTTGTTAGCTCCCTCCCTGAATCTATCTTTTGAAAATTATACCATTCATGAGTACTATCATACCACAACTCATGCTGGTTACATTTTAGGAATACATTGCTAATGTGGATAAAAACTAAGAAAGCATTTTATTTAATAGCCTCTTGATAAGAAATCTTTATGGCTCATTAGAGAAGAAAATATGTCTAAGAATCAGAAAATCTGCATCCATGAATGATTCCCTGAGGAGCAAGTTTTATTATGCACAAAGTATCATAAGTATGAATGTTCAGATCAAATGTTCATTTTAATTATGCAAGGGATTTGAAGGCTATCCCTTGATGCACTGGGATGAGCTTAATTGGACTTCAGTTTATTTCTTGGTAGGTGAATGATTTATATGCAGATTTATTCATTCTTTCCCAGCATAGTCTTATGATTTTAATCAGTTGAAGATTGTTTCATGTGTTAAAAGTAATCCACAACATCTTTTTAATTCACAGATCACATACTTCAGGACAAAAGGTTTTCATATGCAAATAATTACTTAAAACTAAAATAGTTCTTTATATTACTGGTTTTATTGGTAGTAATCATCATTGTCCTAGTATTTCCATTTATTCATCTGGTTTGCTTGAAGATAGGTGATGTGGCAAAGGAAAGATGTGGCAAGAGTCTTCTGCCATATCTGGCCAACAAGACAGGAAAATCTGAAATATTACCATTAGATCCCTATTTTCCATATTCAAGTCTGAGCACTACTAAACTAATAGCTTTATCACCATTTACACATTTTGATGACAGGAGGCTCAAGGAGACAACCATTTTTGCAGAAATATAAATGACTTTCAAACTTATTAGAATCATTCAGGATAAATCAGCAAATGTTGCGATTGGAAAAGCAAGGGTTTTTTGAAACATATTAATGAAATAATTAACTGCTTGGGAGATTTTGCATCTTCCAAATATATTATATTCTTTATATAAAGAAAATGCAATATGCTTCAGTATGGCAGTTTATCTATAATTGGATGATACATATAAGAACTAAACATTGTGTAAGGTAATCATACCTGGCAGATTCCTAGTAATAGAAGAAGGAAAATTTCTGGATGCTTTTATTAATTGTTATTCAGAAATATGACTTATTTCTTTCATGTTTTCAAAGGATCTAAAAGGTAAGTCTGCCATGTCTAGCTAGTAAGGTTAAGAAATTTCTGTAATTATTTTCTGCCATCAAATGGTCATCTGGAATTTTGCTGTAGCTTAAATAAAATTAATGAGCAAAATATGTACTGTTTTCTTGTAAATGTCTTCTTTATATTAATGCAGATGTCTCTGCAGTGTTTCCTTCACTATCCCAAATAAGGAGTATTATCTGTCCAAAAAGAATCCTTTTTCCTATGTTTATCTGTTTAATGGATAATATATATCTAAAGGATACCATCCAAATCTCTTTATTCTGCTTCAGTAAAGATCTAGTTCAAATCTCATATTCACAAGAAGTAAAATAAATACTATTCTATTTTTCTTTTTTTTTTTAGTTATGATGCTTTTAGGTAATTTTCTCATACTGCAGCCTTCTAAGCAGCCAAACATGCATTTCACAACAGAAATGCTCAAAGGTGTAAAGTTAGTAAACCTTTAAGTATGAAATACTAATACCAGATAGTGTATCCATAGCAACTGTAATTGCTGCCTAGAGCATAAAGGAGCCATAAAAGATTACCTCTTCATTATACAATCGGTACTCCAAAGAAGGACATCTAGAACATGTCTTAGGCATCATTAATAGATGTTGCACAATTATGCAAAAGATTCGTTTTACTCCAGGAATAACTAATTTCTGAGCATTCATCCTCAGGTCAGCTTCTGAAAAAGGAATTCTGTCAGTGGAAAGCATGATTGCATTACTAGAACAATTAGTCCAGTTCAAATACTCTTCTCATCTGATAGGGCTATTAGCTCATGCACAGTGATGGAATGTAGTTTGTAGTTGCAAGAGGGAAGAGCTCCTTCCCAAAGGCAAAGAGACAGTGGAGCTTGGAATGTCTGGTAGGCAGAAATGGGGCATAGACAGACTAACAGATGCATACACGCACGTGCGCACACATACACACAGAGAGAGAGAGTTCAATGAGTGTATCTATAGTCATGCAGATAATGTTTTTAGTCTGGCCAGATTTCTGTCTCTAGGCAAACAGTCACTATTTGGTATAAATCTAACTTATTTCTTAATGTGATAATGAATCCTGTCAAAACATAATATTAATTTATTTTTGATTTTATATTACCTTAAAATTTTCTGATTTTAATGGTAGCAATGTTACAAAATATTTCTAGTTCTTACATCTGTCTACATCTTGTAAGCCAGTTATATTTTCAGGCACCAGTTCCTCCATTATCTCCACTTCATTTCACTAATAGTAATCATAATTATTTTCCCTATTTATATTATCTATTCTGAACAAACTTTCATTCTGTTCATAATTTCTATAGTAGTTTCAGTCATTAGTTTTTTCTTCATTTTAGTCATTTTATTATCTCTAGGTCTTCATGAATTATCTACAAAGAATGAACCTTTTTCAAAAATTGTTCATAATATGCCTGAGGCATATGAAGCTTTCTTAGTTGTTCTTAATTTTTACTTTAACCTTATCTTTTTCTTTCTTTCTTTCTCTTTTTCTTCTACACTAAAAGGTTTTAAATTCACTTGGCAAATGTTTCTGAATTCCCATCAAAACTCTTATTTCACCTCTTTATGATTTTATTTTATTTGAATGAAATGTGTTCTCCATTTTTCTTCATATTGTCAATTTTAATTAACTCCTGTAATAATAGTTCTAATAATAATCATATGCAATTATTCCATTTCTAGCTCTCCACTTCACTTCATTTCATGATATTCTTGATTAAGAAAAAGTTTCATTAGTTACTCGCCTAACAAGTTTTATAGCAACTCTATTTCTTGTTTTGTTTGACTTTCTTCAATCATGGAAAATTACAATGACCATGACTGATAATGTTGATGGAGTGGCTAAGATATAAATTGTCAACTTTGAAACTGAAAATCTCAGTGTACAATCTGGAAGTGTTTTAAAGTCATTAGAAAGGAATTAGGGGGGTTTATGCAATTCCTGGAGAAGAGGTTATTTTCCCAATTGGGATGGAGTTATAGCTTAGCTAAATTATAATCAACAGGAAAATCATCCATATATTTTTCATTTTGATGATAATTTTGACTAGTTCTGATACAGTACATAAAGTATGAAACATAGAGATTGAAACACATATCCATTTAGTCTCCACTCTACAGTGTCATAGGCTTTGGGTATGTTGTAATATTGGATTGCTGAAAACTAGACATCCATTAGAAAGCATCAGGGAGAATGATCTAGTGATCATTTAAAGGATCTGGTGGTGATCTCAGTTTTAGAAGCTTACACCAAGTCTCCACTTACTTTTTTCAACCTATTCATATGCAACCTATGCAATAACATTTTCTTTTTCTGTAATTGCTATGGCTGTCAAAGTCATTTTATTATTTTACAATTCATATAGGTAATTTTAATGATTAAGATCTACCTTTGGATGCAGTGAGTAAAAAAAAAAGCTGCCATGCACCCTACTTTCTATTTGAATGATTGAGAGTTTGATTTCATTCAAATAAAGTGGCTTTATTTTATTCAAATTGCCTATCGGGCATAGTTAATCAAGGGACTATCTGTCTCCTATAACAACTGACCCAACTCAGGTTTCACAAGTGTACTCATTACTATAAACCATATGCTGAGATAATGATAGACAAATAATAGGTAGATGATAGATGATAGATTGATACAGCTGATAGATGATAGAAAGAAAGAAAGAAAGAGAGAGAGAGAGAGAGAGAGGAGAAAGAGAGGATTGATAGATGGATGAATGGATGGAGATAGATAGATAGACAGGCAGACAGGCAGACAGACAGACAGATGATATAGAAATTTTTATATGATATTAATCAATGCCTGGGACAATGATATTGTTTTCACAGTAGTATATAACTGTCAGACAAGAAACATTCTGGTATTCTGTTCTGTAGCATGCCTTGAAACAAAAGGATTTTAAAATGCTCACTTTTTACTTGCAGGTTAGAAATTTGAGGGCACATTGTTGTCAATTAATATACATTTATAAAGTTGTATTTCAAGTTCCCCTGAGAAAGCACAGCTGCTGTTCTTAATTTTGGCACACTATCCCACATGTGTTTTGGCAACCCACACTTTTCAGCTTTTACTATCTCATGCTTTAAACATAATCTAAATTTTGCAACAGCATTTTGCAATCAGCCAGAATTAAAGTAGTTTATCAAAGTTTTGCTTCTTTTCCTGATTAGTATTCTCTCTGTATCCTTTCTAAAGCCATATTACGTATAAGTAATCTTTTTATGACTTTGTAATCCCTTAATTCAGGATAGAGTTGGACTGACTGGATGGAATTTAGTATTTATTGGCCAGATGCCCTTCCTGATGCCACATGGGAGTTCGCAGCAGATATTTTTTCTTTGCGTCCTTGAGAGAAAGTTCTGCCACTACCTAGGACTGAACTCTCAACCTTCCAAGTGGGAGGTGAGAGTCTTCACCACTAGGCCATGCTGCTCATTATGTATAAGTAACTATTCAGCAGTAAAACATAAATAAGAATATTTGAACTTTGCTTCTTGGTTGCTGGATGTTCAAATTTACTTGAAAGAGTTTTGATTTATTAATGAAGATAAATAATGAAGGTTTTAAAAAATAATTAATTCATCTAGTGACTGGAGAAGTCTCCCATCTAGTCACTAGAGACTATATTTGGAAGAGTTAGAGCTAAAAAGAAATCAGGGCATCAAAGAACATGGTGGCTGGACACCATCAAAGCCGACACCAGCCAGAATATAGAAAAAATCAAAGAAATAGTGCAAAATCAGAAGAACATAGAAGATTAGAATTGGAAGGGACCTTGGAGGTCTTCTAATCCCATGCTCAAGAAGGAGATGTTATACGATTTCAGATAAATGGTTGTTCAGTCTCTTTTTGAAAGCCTCCAGTGATGGGGCATCTACAACTTCTGAAGGCAAACCATTCTATTTATTGATTGTTCTCACCATTAGGAAATTTCTCCTTAGCTCCAGGTTGCTTTTCTTCTTTATTAGTTTCTATCTATTGGTTCTTGTCTTGTCTTCTGGTACTTTGGAAAATAGTTTGCCCACTCAACTTTGTGGCAACCCCTCAAATATTGCTACAATGGAGATGGCAGGGGAGCTTAGAGCTTAACTAATCTGTTATGGTTGTCTCTTTGCGGGAAGTTCTTTTTGTTTGAAGGGGCAGCCTGTCAACTTTGAAAATAACATATGTGTAGCCATACATTACCTACTATATATACTGTATGTGTATGTACACACACACACACACACAGAGCTTTTCTAAAACTATACACATTCAACCTCATTGCATTTGGAAAAACACACCATCATCCACTTTCTGCCACACATTTAACTATAACTTCTGTACATTAGAACATTGCACACACCTTCAGATTTACTTCCCTAGCCTGCACATGACTGTTAGATCCCAGGAGAGTATCATGGATTGAGTAAAATGTGGTGAAGACTGCACTAACAATCGCTCTTGCTTAGCAACCAAAAATTTGGGCTCAATTGTGGTCATAAGCTGACAGACTATCTCTGCCTTCCCTGCATGTCAGCCGTTGCCCTAGTAAAACTCTCCTAACCGAATTTTCCTCTCTGTAGAGGCACCAAATATAATCCAGATTCCCAGATGATATGAGAGGTCTCCTGCTGGAGCAGCGGGTTTGGACTCAATGTCCTCCAAGGTTCCTTTTATACTCTGCTATACGCCCTGATGATTCTGTAAGGACTATCCTGCTGGAGCAGGGCCATTGGACTAAGAACAGGGGTCTTCAAACTGACAGCTTTAAGACTTGTAGGATCTCTCAACTCCCAGAATTCCTCCCTCAGTCATGTTAGCTCAGGAATTCTGGAGTTAGAGTCCACAAGTCTTAAGCCATCGAAGAGTTTGAAAGACCTTTGGACTAGTAAGATGACCTCTCAGATCCTTTCCAGCCCTCATTTGCTATGGCGTCAAAGAATCTTCTTGAGCCGAAGGGTCCTTGTCCTCCTTCCTCTCACTTTTTTTCTCCTCTCCCTCCCTCCGTGCCTCCATGTAATATATTTATCCATCATTCATTCATATATTCTCATTCACTTTCTTTCTCCCTTTCTTTCTCTCCTCTTCTCTTCTTTTTTCTATTCTCATCCCTTCTTTCATCCGTGTTTTTCTCTTGTCTATCCCTTTCTTACCTTTCCTCTCTTTTCTTCTTTCCCTTTTCTCTTTCTTTTCTTTCTTCATCCACTTTCTTCTCTTTCTCTCCTCTCTGTTATTTTTTTTTAGTTTTTTTTTTTTTTTTTTTGTTTTTCTTTGGTTTTTTCCTCTCTCATTGTCTCTCCTCTCTCGTCTTTCCCCGTCTCTCCTTTCTCTTGTTCCTCTCTTTCCCTCTCTTCCTCTCCCTTTCTACCTTCCCTTCCTCCTTCTTCTCTCCTTCCTAAAAAGCTAGGAGAGGAGACCCAACCTGAAATGACACACATCAGTACGCGGCTGTCCGCACACCAGCACACAACACAGCAAAAAGCTTCGCAAGTTTCCGGTCAGCAATGTGCTGCGTTAAGAGGGTGGCGCCGTGGGTGCCAGTCTACCGATCTACAATTCACGCCAGTAAAAGGACGGAACGGCCAGAAGATCTGGGTCCAACCAAAGGGATCGGATGGGGTGGACTTCCCTCCCTCTGACTTTTGGCATGGGAAATTTCAATGCCGAGGCAGTGTGCTGCAGACTCAACACACCATACCTCCAGCCAGCCGGTGCATTGAGAAGCCTTTGGATTTGGCTTCCAACTGGCCTGTAAACCCTATTCAATCCTTCCCCCGTGGGATGAGATGCACAAAAAAAAAAAAGAACAACCCGCAAAACAAAAAACAAAAACATGTGGCAGCTATAGGTTTCTTGCAGCTGCTTGGCTTTGCTTCTCCAATGCACCGCCACAACCATGTTCTAGGTGATAGCCACACAGATCCACCCATTAAGCTGGCTGCACCAGAGGGACTTGCCCAAGCAAGTCTGAGCAGAGTGGTGCAGCACTCTGAAAGAGGTGGCTGGAGACCAAAAAAGAGTCGCTTCCAGCTGCCCCTTTTTCAGCGCAACTGGACAGCTGCTTCTCCCTCTCCTCCTCCTGTTTATTCTGTATGACAGGGGAGAGGGAAACAGTTGACCGGTTGGGGCAGGCTTCTTGTGCTTTGAAAGAGGCAGCTGGAGGCAACTCTTTTTCAGTCTCCAGCTGCCTCTTTTGCAGTCTTTTCTCAGTGACAAAATGGGTCTATTATTTGGCCTGCAAAGCTTTCAGAGGCTTTTTTCAAGCCTCTGGGAGGCCAAAAAAGGCCTCAAGCCAATGGAAAATCAGCTGTGAGGCATGCACATGAGCAGTGAGGTAAGTTTGCCTGTGGCTCATGTTCCGGCACAAATGGCTCTGCATGCTACCTGTGGCACGTATGCCCTAAATTCACCATCATGGGTATAGGGTCTCCTGCTCAACTCTCTTGGACTAGAAGACCCCTGAGGTCCCAAAGAGACTTCTTCCTGTAGGCTTCGACTCTGATGCAATGAAACTGCTTGAGGTTTTTTTTGTAAACCAAAGCTTATTGTTATTATGTATACATAAATTCTTAATAGGCATACATGTCCACACAAAACTAACATATGATGGTACAGTCTCAATAAATTCATCCAAATCACTGAAGCAGTTTCAAAGCACTCCAATCTGTGCAATCAAATCAAGCTTTAACTTTGTCTCTCAGTCCAACTCTTCACTGTTCCTGTTTTGTTCGAAAACACACGAGGTAGACCGGGTTCCAACAACAAAAGGTTTTATTCGAACAGTAGTCAGAAT
>BHFT01058315.1:0-10358 GCA_004320025.1 Laticauda laticaudata
AGCCACCTCCCACAGCACCTGGACCCTTCACCCCTGAGACTGAATGACCAAGGAGGGAAGTGCCAGAGACTCATTTTTGTTTTATAGCTTCTTGTTAATTAAAGTCTATCTTTGATTCACCACACTTGCTTCATTTCTTTTTGTGCTAATAAAGTCTTGTTGGGAACTTTTAGAAATGGTTTAAGCCTTTGCATTCTTGTGGTGGGGTAAGGGTAGCATGTGGGGATGGACAGGGATACCTGTGGGATGTGTATAGCTTGTGGGATGGGTAAAGGATAGCAGTGGGATGGCAGGATACCTGTGGGATGGGTAATAGCTGTGTGCGATAGACTAAACCTCCAGCTGCAAAGCATAGTGCGCGACTGCGCATGGTCCACCGTCCCAGGTGCCACAAAAAAACCCTTTTTATTTTGGGGGCCCCCCCTTTATTATCAATAATAATGTAATCAATTCATTCCACAACCATTGTCCACATAAACACAACTCTTTATTAATGCCCTCTTCATTGCTAGGGCCACTCAACATACAGTTGGACCAACCTCACTCAGTGTTATGCCACAGCTCAAGGCAGCATCCATTAACCATCTATCATCCTGTTCTTGCCACTTCCAATGCTCCAGCCAAGCTCGGGGAGTCCACCAGTGTCTCAGGAGTTTGCGCTCTTCTTCCCTTCATGTGAGGCTTCTGTTTGGGGCCTTGCACATACCTCCATGTGTTCTGGTCAGGTTTTGCCCTTGGCCTCCATTCCCCAGGCTCCCATTGTCCCCATTGCCTTTGCTGCGAGTCCACGAGCCTGTTCTGCAAGACTGGGTAGCGGATGTGCGCATTGAGATGTGCAGGGATTGCAGCAAAGCTTCCATGATCCTCCTCAGGTCTCCTGGGCGATGCTGCATGGTGGTGAAGAATACCTGGAAACCTGTTGGGCCAGGATGCCAAAGGCGTTTCTCCACCACCCGCCTTGCCCTGGACAGGCCTGAAGTTGAAGATCCTCTCTTTCCGGGTGAGGCATTTGGAGGTGTTAGGCGCTTCATGAGGTAGCGTGTGAGGAAGAAGGTGTCATCCCCCATGATGAAAGTAGGGCACATCTCGCGTTGTCGTTCGGGCCAGGGGTTCTGGATCTGGGAAAGCCACGATGAGTTGGCATTCCAGCCCCTCCTTGAGGTGATGGCATTGTATACTGGGCATCTGAAGATGAGCCGTGCCTGAACATCGATGTACATGAAACTTGTAGTCAGCATCGACCATGGCGAAGAGGATGATGCTGAAGAAGGCCCTTGTTAGTTGAAATAAGTGACCCTGACTTGGCTGATGACTTTGCAGGCACGGCTGCTTGGCACCTATGGCTCAACGGTGTGGGGGAAAGTTCCACCTCTGACACCACTGCTCTGCAACTTTCTTCCATCCTTCTCAGTGGAGGGGCACTGGAGCGAGCTCCTCATGTATTTCTTCGATGATGGCCTGCACCACTTCTCTGACCAACAATGCTGATGGTGTTGTGTGGCACCTCCAGCCGTACTGCATTGCTTCCTGTAGTGGTTCTCAGAGGCCACGAATGGTGGCGCAGATGTGAGGTGCCCACTTGAGCCCAGGTCCAGCGCTGGGCCGGAAGTTGGTGTTTGCCTTTGGTTCAACTGGGTGTCAGCCGCTGCACTTCGTCAAAACATGGCTGGAGCATCCTCATGAAGTTCTGGAATGCACGAGTGTCTTCGTTCCTTGAGCTCCACATCAGCCTTGTTGTACAGTCCGTCCTCTGCTCTTCTGGCGAACCATCTTCTTCCGAGTAGAGTTCACCAGAGCCTGTAGATGGCGTTTGCACTGTTGCAGAAGGAAGGTGGCTGCCAAAAGGACTTTTTTTACGATCCACGGTGGACATGACTGGATGCTGTTGAAAAGCAAAGAGTCAGATTGAAGGCTGCAGAGGTCTGCACAGCAGGGCTGCTGGTGGTGAAAGTGAGATGCAGGTGAGTTGCTCCCCCTTTTTTTATGGCAGTATAGGTTTTCCCCTAGGTGTCCCTTTGATTCCTCTAGGCATCCTCTAGACATCCTTAAATATCCGAGAGTAGGTTCCCCCCTGCGAAGTTTTTTCCAATTTTAAATGCTTTATTCCATTCTCCATCTGCTAGCATCCGCTTCTGCATCCCTGTTGCCGCTTCCTCCCTGCGTCCGTTTACCGCTGGAGCGGATGGAGTTGCGCGGTCCAATGCGCAGCGGATGCCTAGCGGATATCAGCGGTGCGTAATGGATGCAGAACGGAGCCTAGCGGGGCAATTGGTAGTAGCGGATGTAATGCAGAACTTACGAATTGTCAGCATAACATTTTTTCCGCTTCACAAATGCTTTTTGAGCAGTTCAAAACTTTCTGAGCGCGATGAAAATTGTCTAAATAAACGGAGGCTATGCCGGACGGTTTAGAGATGAGAACGTAGGAAAACCGGCATAACGGAGGCAGTGAGTACAGAACGGAAGCATCGCGTTAACCAACGGATGGCAAGTGTTTTTGTCTGTTTTACATCGTCTTTCCATCCGTTGGTGCAGTGTGACAGGGGCTTTAAGAATATGAACCTGCTTTTTTTTTAATGGTTTCAAGAAAATTGGAAGTCCCTCTGCAGCTGTAGTACAATCCCAGGAAAATATGTCTTTGGTTTGACAAGTTGATCTGTGCTCCATGTGTATCCATATGTTCTACAAAGACCATTCTTCCTTCAAATAAAAAATGCTGATAGCTCTAAGAATTATGAAAGTATTTATCCATGCCAATAACTATATCAAATTCAGCATTAAATTCTGCTTAGCAATAGCACTTAGACTTATATACAGAGCTTTACAGCCCTTTCTAAGCACTTTACAGAGTCAGCCTATTGTCCCCAATACTCTGGGTCCTCATTTTACTCACCTCAGAAGGATGGAAGGCTGAATCAACCTTGAGCCAGTGAGAATTGAACTGCTGAACTGCAGCCAGAAGTCAGCAGAGATAGCTTGCAGTACTGAATTCTAAACACTGCGCCACTATGGCTCATTACACTGGACATTTCGACAGGCAAGAAATTACACATATTTTCCGTGCAATTTCCCCTAAATACACATAGTTATATCACTTGGATTAAAATGATTAAACTTTAATCACAGTTTGATATGTGTATGCTGTGGCCCTTTGCATTATGTATCTGTTTGTGGTATGATGGCCTCCATTTGGATGAATCACATTTTTATTAAAAAGAATTTGTGATGCATTTCTCTGCTATCCCCAGTTATAATGTATGCTAACTCTCAGGGAGGATCTCCTGTGTAAAATATACTCTCCAAGAACATAAGACGATTTGCTGATGAATCAACTAGAACTGAACTTCAGCAGCAGCCAGCTACATGTTGATAATTAAACGCACATAACTGTTTCATGAGGTACTTCTCATATTTCCATCTCATGAACTGAGCCTTTCTAAAAAACTAAATTTACCTCTGACCTTCTTTCATGTGTCCAACCTTGTTAGCTCTACAAATTACTCCAATCAATGGTGCCTTTGGGTATCTGCCAAAACATTTAAAACTGTTTAATACACACAAATACGTCTGTTTGCACTAAGACCCCTATAAATTAATTGGAAGTGTTCCTCTGTCATATCTGACTTCTCCCATTGGGTCCTTCTGGAATTTTAAAGTTGCTGCTGTTTACTAATTTCTAAACTTTTTTTTTAATAAATAAATTTTATTGATTTTACAGTTAAAACAAATCGATAAGAAAAAAGGAGAAAAAAGAAGTAGAAAAAAGAAAAAAAGATAGAAGGCAATTAAAAACATTCTCATTTTCAACAGTTTGTAAGATCTTTTTTTTTCTTTCCTTAATTTATGCCATATACACACACCTAATCCTTACATATATCTGTATATCACTCCTATGAANGTGTAAAGTCTATCTTTGGTCTAACTATTTATACCAACATTTCCAGCTATTGTAGTATATTGAAGTGTCTTTATTTTTTAATGCCAAAGTTAATTTGTCCATTTCTGCACAGCTTGAAATTTTTTGAGTGATCATCTCCTCTGATGGAATATGAGGCTGCTTCCAACACTGGGCAAAAGCTAATCCGACCGCTGTTAAAATGTGTATTGTTATGTATTTCGCTTTTTTTGGTATTTGTTTATCAAAGATCCCTAGCAGAAAGGACTCTGGTTTGTACTCGATCTGTTCTTTTGTTATTTCTTCCAGCCAATTTCTAATTTTTTGCCAATATTTTTGAGCTTTTGTACAGGACCACCACATATGAAAAATGTTCCCTCTTTTTAAATTTTAAAGTTGCTGCTGTTTACTAATTTCCAAACTTTTAAGTTTAAGAATTTCATAGTTTGGATTTGGGATGAACTGCTGTAATTAATTCTTTACTGCAGTCACAGACCAGCACAAAAAAGAAACATTAAAATAAAGCAGAGCCAAACAGTGGGTGACCAAGATCTGCATAATTTTACAGACATTGTAACAAATTTAGCTACATTCAGAGAAATTGAGTCATCCTGAACCAACAATCATAGTTGTACATAAAAAAGAATTTCCAGGATATTTCATTAGGTAATGTGTGATGAATTCATTAGTTCCTACAGAGGAATCAATACAACAGGATATGAGCAGTAGTTTCAGTGGCCCCGAGTCAACAATCTAGATATATATCTATATCTATATCTATCTATCTATCTATCTATCTATCTATCTATCTATCTATCTATCTATCTATCTATCATATCTATGTTTTGTTTAAGCTTTCGCGGGTATTACATTGTGCTGTTCAGCTTTCTTCTTGGTATTATCCCCATGTCATCATTGGAGTGCTTTCAACATATATATTAATACTACTATAAATAAACAGAACTTAAAATAGCCGAGTACCACTGAACCAACCTGCAACTTGGTTTACGTCGCAGAGTCTCTGCAGTTTCGATTCTCTAAGTCCTGATATTGCGTGACCTTTTTCTCAAGTGGTTTCTCATTCGATTCGCTGTCACCAGCAGTATGGCAAATGTCCGATCGATCCACACTTTTTCTTCCTTCTCCAAATTGTGATATCCAGGCACGGCTATGGTGTTTTCCAAGAAAAATTTGTCAAGTCTGTTATTGGAAGCCCCCACGCTTATTGTTATTGTTAGTAGTATAGTTGTAAATGTAGTAGTAGTAGTAATAGTTAATCTTTTAGCTGAGATTCACAGCCGTTTGGGTCTGGTCAATAGCTCAACAGCTCGGGCCTAATAAAGGAACTAGGAACTGATTCAAGGGAGCATTTGGAGGATAATAAGCTTGTTTCAAGTAGGGTGGTTTTTTTTGTAGAATCAAGGGTTATCCCAAGTCTGATAAATTCAGAATTTCCAAATAGCAAGGCAGCCCTTTAGGTATTGCTCCAAGGGCTCCAATTACAATTGGGATAACACACATTTTTTTTTCCAAAGTCATTCAACTTCAATTTGTAAGTCCTGATACTTTGTGATTTTTTCTTGCTGTGTGTCTATAATTTGTGCATCACCAGGTATTGCAATGTCAATAAACCAAACCTTTCTCTTTTCAACTCTTGTTATGGCAGGTGTGTTGTGGCCAAGTGCCTGTCAGTCTGAATTCTGAAGTCCTACAAGATCTTGATTTTTTCATTCTCCAGAACCTTCTCAATCTGATGTTCCCAGTAGTTGTTACTATACTCAAATTCACTTTTGGCATAGTTTCCAGTAAATGATTTTAGCAACTCGTTATGGCATTCTAAGTAGTCAGTTTGTGAAATTTTGCTGCATCCATTGATTAAATGCTTAACTGTTTCACTTTTCTCATGACAGAGGTAGCATTTGCTGCTGGTGATGACATGCTGAATCTTTGCCTTCATGCAATTTGTGGCTAAGGCTTGCTCTTGAGTAGCCAAAATGAAGTCTTCATTTTCTTTTTTCAATATTCCTGATTTTAGCCAATTCCAAGTACGTTTTTGGTCAGCTTTGCCTTCAGTACTTTTCAGGTATTGGCCATGCATAGCTTTATTTTTCCGATTTTCAATTCATTTCTCAATTGCTTCTTTTCTATATTCAGCTGTTGACTTGGTTGTCTTCAAAAGGCCTCCTTTATGTACTTCCTTAATAATTGGCTCTTCACTTTTCATTCAAGCTGTGTCTTTCTTCTTCTACAGTCTGCTTTATTTGTAGGTAAATTATTATTATTATTATTAGTAGTAGTAGTGGTAGTAGTAGTAGTTGTAGTATTAGTATTATTAGTATTTACTTTACTTTATTATTTATTTTATTTTACTTCATTATTTTACTTTATTGTTATTTTATTATTTCAGCAGTTCACTTCCCACAAAGCATCAAGTAAGTTGACCGCTTATTAAGAAACTTAAAAGATGTATTTCCAGAAAGATTCTCCCATGTAATAATTTGTATACAATGGCATAATTGATAAAAATTAACCAGTGCCTTCATCATCCATTCCCAAGATTGTCAGAGAAGCAGGTTCAGACCAGATAATTATCTGATGGGCTACCTGCATTCACATGGGGTATTCTATTTAACAGGAAAAAACAACAGTCTCCTAAAAGAGGTTGGCTTTCATTATGCGTCATTTTCTATAAAACTGCATGTGGTAGAATAGGTTTTCATAGGAATGGGAAAGAATGAAAGAAGCAGGGAGGGCCTAATAAAGGAAAATATTTGTAATTCAGGGTTGACATGAGGGGTCCTTGATGCAATCTGAGCTTGTTTTTTTTTTTTTCCCCAGACATTTCATTACCCAAACTAGGTAGCATCATCAGTGCTAGTAAGGAGTGCTATTTGCTGTCAGTTTATATTCAGTATTGGTGGGTGGTCTTAGAGATTCTTTCATTGGGTTGTTTGCTGTTGGCTTCACTGGCAGTTTCTTGATTGGGGTATTGCTTACTTCATGGTTGGTCTGATGTTAACCCTGGAGTTAATTCAGGGGTGGGTTTCTACCGGTTCTGTCCGGCTCTATAGAACCAGTAGCTCTGAAGAGCAGCAGACATAGAACCGGTTCTACGTCTGCTGCTGTTTTGGCCCACTTGCTCGCCCAGGCTCCTACCTGATCTTTATTTCCTGCTTTTTCAATCTCAGCTGCTTTGTGCAACACAGCTGCAGTTGAAAAAGCAGTAAAAAAAGGGCTTTTCCAGCTGCTGCGCACTTGCACACAGCGCTGCTCAGCTGTCCAGGCAGCAAGCTGATGACAATATACACACGCGCGCGCAGGTTAAACATCTGAACAGGAAGCCCAAATATCTCTCTCAAGTCATACCCTCTACAATGAGCTCTGGAGATATTCTGAAAACCAAGCAAATATACAGCAAATGAATTCTTAATCTAACTTTAAATATGTTTATTTACTTATTAAATGTATTGGCCACCCACCTTACCATAGGGTAACTCTGGTTGACTTATTAATATTAAAATGATAAAGCTATACAAATAAAACAGTACAAAAATACAATACAACCCTAGCTATAAGATATGGAGAGAGGGAATGGGATAAGTATGGGAGGTGTGGGGGGGGAACTGTTATTAATCTATCAACCACCACCACCCATTGGAGGTTCAAGCTAACTGGCACAGCCAGATCCTTGAACTCTTGAAAAAAGGGCAGGAGAGCAGGAGTTGACCTCACTCTGGAATCTCACTCTGGAACAAAATGTTCCAAACGGCAAGGAGCATTGGCAGAGAAGTCTCTTCTCCTGGACACTGCCAGCTGGAATACCCTGGCTGATGGGGCCTGGAGCATGCCTCCTCTGCCCACACAGATGGGTTGTCCCAATCCCAGTGGGATGAGATGATTCCTCAGGTAGCATAGCCTCATGCCATGAAAGGACTTTAAAGGTGTAGAAAGTTAGCACCCTGGAAGAATGAAATATTTTGAGAAATATAAAAAAAGGCAGAATACTATATTTCCCAAAGGGAGAAATGGAGAAATGTTTTTAAAGCAAACCCCAGTTTCTTAATAGCTCCAGCAAATATTTTGTGCCTGTTAGGAAAGACTAGGCTAGCCTATCTACAAAACGAAAGATCTTCATCTCCAGGATGATGGGATTATCCTTCAGGGCAAAGCCATTAAGCCACAATAGGAATTATCCAATACCCTTTCAGAACACAAGCATCACCCTCAAACTTCAACCAACTTAGCTCAGACAATCTCCTAGGATTTGTACATGGCATCATGGGAGTCTGACAACAAGCAATAGAATACATGTACTTGCACCAGGAACAGGAAGCTCAAGTTCAAAACCCAAGAGAAGGTATAAATACCTCCCCAGTCTTAACTCTATGTGATCAGCTTGCTACTCAGAACCCATGTGGCCAGCTTCATCATTAAATGATATTTCCAATCAGCCTCCATGTTTCCAGTGTCTTTCTCTGGTTTGGAACTGAACCAGATGGATATTTCTCCCAACAAAGGTGATTACCAACACCTTCAATTCCATCCAGAAGAAAACCAGCCATGGAGCAGTGGTATTATATAGGCCACCCTTGGAGTTCCAAAACTGCCCATGCCATTCTATGTTCTATTTAAAGAGATATTATTGATTTTATTTGGAATTCCTTATACATAACTATTGGCTTTCTTTATTTTTCCTGCATTCCTCTTTTCCAATAAATTCCATTTTAGTTATATTAGCTTCAGAAAGGAATTTCTTATTCAAATCATTTCAATGTTTGTGGTCATACGGTTTTCTGTTTTCAAAATGTGCACATTTTTCTTAAATTCTGTATTTCTCCATTTTGGCCAGAGAATAAAACATCTTCCTTTTCATTTTTTTTTCTCCTTAAAGTTGAACTTAAGGGAAAAATATCTGATATAAGATCATGGTGGAGTACGTGTGTTTTGGGGATGGGTGGTGTTGGAGAGTGCAGCTACAAGAATGAAGAAATCCTAACAGGGATTAAGAATGTGGATTTTTAGAAAAATTATCAGCATAAATCTCACCAATACTCTTTAATATAAAATATAGTATATAACAGTGATGGTGAACCTTTTCGGCACTGAGTGCCCAAATCAGAATGCATGTATGCACATGCATCAGAGCTGAAGACCAGCTGGCTGGCAATGGTGCGTGTGCCCACAGAGAGGGGTCTGAGTGCCACCTCTGACATGTGTGCCATAGGTTCACCATCACGGGTATACAGTATTTTCCACCATACAGTTGTAAGAGACTGAGATAAAACTGAAGGGGTGGGAGGATGCACTAATCACAGGAGGAAGGAAGATACTGGGAAGATTAGTGGGTATACACAGGTAATCCTTGACTTACAACAGTTCATTTAGTGACCGTTTGAAGTTACAATATCACTGAAACAAGGGCTTTATGACTGTTTGTCAGCTTACAACCATTGCAGCATCCTCATAGTCACATGATCAAAATTCAGACACTTGGTAACTGATTCATATTTATGATGATTGCAGTGTCCTCAGATCACCTGGTCACTTTCTGTGACCTTCTGTGAAGTCATATTCACTTAATAACCATGTTACTAAATGAACAGCTGCAGCAGTGGTGGGATTCAAAAATTTTTATGACCGGTTCTGTAGGCATGGCTTGGTGGGCATGGCAGGGGAAGGATACTGCAAAATCCCATTCCCTCCCCACCCCACTAACCTGCTTTCCAGCTCTGTTCTCCTGTGCAGGGCAACTAAAGAAGACTGCGCCGATCAGCTGGGACTCGGGAGGCAGAGAGTAGATGGGGCGGGCCCAGTGAGAGGTGAGATTTGCCAGTTCTCCAAACTACTCAAAATTTCCACTACTGGTTCTCCAGTACTGGTCAGAACCTGCTGAATGCCACCTCTGCACTGCAGAGTTTCTCTTAACAACTGTACCAAGAAAGGCTGTAAAAGGAGACAAAAGTCACTTAACCAATGTCTCACTTTCCAATAGAAATTTTGGGCTCAATTGAGTCCATAATTGAGGACTATTTGTAATGGATAAATCAGGACTGGGTTGGCTGATGGAAAGGAAAGCAGATTCATTTTATTTCTGTTATATTTCTGTTAAATTATATTTTCATTAAAAAAAAATAGAGGAAAAATCTTTGTGTCCACTTCCTGTTGAAAATTTAGTTTGACATATATACTGATCTACCAAAATAATATTTTGTTGGATAAATCTTGAAAAAATACGACCTGGCCATCACATTTAAATTGGCACCCTTCAAACTTCAAACAGGATTTCCTTTATTCCTAGCACATGCTTTTACTGATGGACGACTTGAATTAATTGCAGTTACTTTTAATGTGACACCAAGTGTGTGTGTGTTTGTTTATTTGTTTATACACACTCAAAACCGTAGAAATGGTGGTAGACTTTAGAAGAAACCCTCCCATACTACCACCTCTTACAATACTAGAC
>BHFT01058316.1:0-33848 GCA_004320025.1 Laticauda laticaudata
TGGAACATTTTTCTCATCCGCTGTGTCCTTTTTACAAATGTTTTGCATCCGTTGGGCAGTGTGACAGGGCCTTAACATCAGAGCTTTTGCTTCTCTGCAAGTTCATTTTCTTGAAAATCATGTGATATTTTTGGGTCTAGTTTTGTTTAGCTGTTTGATTTTTTTTTCTTTTTTCATTGTATAGGGATTTTCTTTTTGTTTTTTTAATTCACAGGTAGTGTGTAAAGTTTTCCCCTTCCCTTTTCATTTCCTTCCCCTCTTTTTTCCCCCATTATAGAGGTGGGCATATTCTTTTTCAAAGTATTGTAGCATTTAATACACTTATTTAGTTGATGTATATTACAGTCTAACAATAAAAGTATTTCAAGAATGAATTCCAATATTTTTGTCATGTTAAAAATGACAACATCCTAAATCTGTTTCATGAGAAGTGATAGGGAAGAAAGCAGTATTTAGGAGAGATGCTGTAGCCATTATGAAGCAGTGCTTGAAGTAACATCTCAACTTCTGTAATCATCAGCATTTTATAACATTCAGATAATTTCTTTATTCTAACAGACTGTAAACAACCAGGCATGTTCGTAAAAGAAAAATGTGGGAACCCACATTTTCAACCCCAGATAGTATTCCTGTCTTAAATTCCTAGTTAGAATTTGGCTGGAAATCAGAACTCTTCCCTATAACCTTGCTGGGAGGTTCCAGGAGGAGAATTCAAATATTATACACCTTTGACCAAAGATTGGCATAATCCTTCTATCTGGGATGGTTGTCCTCTTCCACCAAGGGTACAGTTTTAGGATGGATACATATGAACGGTAAAGGGGGGAGGAGCACCCACCTGAATAAACTGATCAGCTGAACCAACTCAATCAATTGGATGATTGCCAAATCCCCTGCAATTCCCTACCCCCACCCCCGTAACCTTCTGAAAGTCTCCAAACTGTCAATCATCCTTAAAAGCAAATTAATAAGCAGGGGAGGGTGAAGTGGGGGATTGGAAAAAATGCTCCAAAAATCTAAGGCTTGGTAAGGAATTGATGATGCAATTCAGTAGTGGGATTCAATTTTTTTTACTACTGGCTCTGTAGGTGTGGCTTGGTGGGCGAGGCAGGGGAAAGATACTGCAAAATCCTCATTCCCTCCCCACCCCACTAACCTGCTTTCCAGCTCTGTTCTCCTGTGCAGGGCAACTAAAGAAGACCCAACTGATCAGCTGGGACTCAATGGGAGGCAGAGAATAGAAGGGGGCGGGGCCAGTCAGAGGTGGTATTTGCCGGTTCTCCAAACTACTCCAAATTTCCGCTACCGGTTCTCCAGAAATGGTCAGAACCTGCTGAATACCACCTCTGATGCAATTTTGTTAATGTCAACAATTGCTCAGTGTGAGATTTTTTTCCCCCATGAGAAATAGCTCCGTTTACAAAATCAGAGTCTTGGGAAAGATCATTACTTGACCAGGTGAAGTTTTTATTTATTTATTTATTTATTATTTGTCAATTGCTTACAAGATAATAGGTATAAGTAAAAACATAGTTATGAATACATGGATACAGATAAGAAAAATAAAAAACATATAAAAGAAACAATAGGACAGGGATGGTAGGCAGGTTGGTGCGCTTATGCACGCTCACTATACAGACCTCTTAGGAAAGGGGTGAGGTCAATAGTAGACAGTCTAAGGTTAAAGTTTTTGAGGTTTGGGGGAAAAAACCAGAGTCAGGTAGAGTATTCCAGACATTGACCACTCTGTTTTTGAAGTCGTATTTCCTGAAATCAGGTTTGGTGTGAGTAATCTTAAGTTTGTATCTATTGTTTGCTCTTGTATTGTTATGGTTGAAGCTGAAGTATTCACTGACAGGTAAGTCATTGCAATGTATGGTTTTATACACCATATTTAGATCAGACTGAAGACAGTGTACTTCAAGGTTTTCTAGGTGTAGAATTTCAAGTCTGGTGGCATAAGGTATTCTTCAACGAGTAGAGGAGTGGAGAACTCTTCTTGTGAAATATTTCTGGACTTTCTCAACTGTGTTAATATCAGATACGTAATGTGGGTTCCACACTGATGAGCTGTATTTGAGTATTGGTCCAGCAAATGTTTTGTATGCTCTATTAATTTATTGGTGTAATATTACCAGAGAAAAAAACTACATAGGATTAGGTTTACAACTCTTAATGCCTTTTTGGCTATGTAGTTACAATGGGCTCTAGCACTTAGATCATTAGAGATGAGAACTTCAAGGTCCTTGACAGAATTTGGATCATCAACAAGATCTTGACTATTCAGCCTGTATTTTATTTTCTGATTCTTTTTTTGCCAATATGTAAGACAGAGCATTTATTTGTTGAGATTTGAAGTTGCCATCTGTTCGACCATTCTAAATACATAGTCAATATCTTTTTGAAGGGTAGCAGTATTGTCTGTGGTGTTGAATAGCTTTACATCATCAGCTAAGAGAATCAGCGAAGTTCTCCCTTTTCAACAATGTATCCTGTAGATGATTATATTGCACAATTATTACAGATGAAAACATAATAGCCATATCACTGTTATTTGCTAGAACCTTGTATTATTGTTGTATTAGAGCCCTGATTGTATTATTGTGGTTCAATGGTGATATGTGGCTAAGGTGTACTGTATTTCCATAGGCTCCCATGGGCATCTGCATATTCCAGTTAGCACATTGCTTTGTTTCACTGTTCTACTGAAAAGCCACAGGCTGTGTTAGTTTACAAAACAGCCTTGGAAGGGAGCTTCTCTTGATGTATTGTCAAAATAAAATTTCCCTTGGAAGCATAAGCTTAGCTAGCCCTCACAATTGCCGCTGGTTAATTCTTTTTTTCCAGACAGGCCTGTGGGTGGCAGCAGAACACAGCAAAAAGGGGCCAGTTATTCCTGCTCTCACCATCCTCAGGACTGAATGTGCCTGCCTTAGGGTTTAAACACAATTTGGAGCACACTGACCCCCAAAATGTCCTTGGTCTCACCCTGACTATTAAAACCTGAACAGCATTATATTGTAAGCTGCCCAAAGTTGCCTTGGATTGCAAGATGTGTGGCTAAATAAATAAATCCATTCATCCATTCATCCCAAAATCTTGTTCAGAACCATGTTCCCTGCAAGGAGATACACTTAACCCTTTCTCTTCTTATTCTTTTCCAGCTGCAGAATCATGCCCCAAAGCTGCTCTTTACTCAAGTACTTATTACTTATTTATTTATATCAGTAGTGGTATGCTACCAATTCATACCAGTTCAGTCCAAACCAGTAGTAAAAAAAAAAAAAGCCTCCCAGAATCAGCTTAGAGGAGAAAGAAGAGAAATGTGCAGGATCAGCCCTCCCACTGCCCCTGCGCTTTTCTTTATCCTCTCAGTTGATTGCCTCAGCTGTTGTGGGGAAAGCTGCATGTGTTAGGTGCATTAGGTGTGCAAGGACTCATGCGAGATCACCAAACTGGTAGTGGAAAAGGTAGGATCCCACTGCTGATTTATATCCAGTCTTTATTACAGGGGTCTTCAAAGTTGGCAACTTTAAGACTTGTGGACTTTAACTCCCAGAAATCCACAAGTCTTAAAGTTGCCAAGTTTGGAGATCCCTGCTTTATTTATATAAATAATTCAAGGCAACACACATATCCAATACACCTTCTTTATTGGCCAAGTGTGATTGGACACACAAGGAATTTGTCTCTGATGCATAAGCTCTCAGTGTACATACAAACAACAAGTGATAAATCATGATCATAATCATAAAATACATTCATCATCAATCATAAGATACAATATTCAGTGATAGTCATAGGATACTAAATAAGCAATCAACAGAAATCATACTAGGGTACTAAATAAAACAATTGATATAAATCATAAGATAACAATAGCAACAAAGTTATAGTCGTAAGAAGAAAGGGTAATAGGAAAGATGAGAAGGATAATAGTAATACAGTCCTACTAAGTAGTTTGATGGTGTTGTGAGAGTTAATTGTTCAGCAGAGTGATGGCCTGGGGGGGGGGAAACGACTGTCCTTGGGTCTAGTTGTTTTGTTGTGCAATGCCCCATAGCATCACCTTGAGGGAAGAAGTTTGAACAGTTTATGTCCAAGATGTGAGGGGTCAGAACATATTTTCACAGCTCTCTTTGGTATGAATATGGAGAGATGGGGAAATGCGGCCTTCAAGATGTTGAGATACTACTCCTACTATCCACCATCCCTGATTATTATCTTGTCTGGAACTACTGAGAGTTTTGGAGAGATGATAACAGGAGAAGTCCAGGTTCTGCATCCCATGCTTAGGACACCTTTTTTCTAACCTTTCCGAATGGAAACATTCTTTTTCTGTTGCTTGTCTTGGAGTGACAGGGAGTTTTCCTCTTTTATTTGAACATATGACACTCCCTTTAAAAAAAAAAAAAAGCCCTCCCAAATACTTGGCCATTCCCTACTACATCATCTGGTGTCAATTAAAAGCACTACTCAACAAACACCTGGAAAGGCTGAAGATGATTGAGCATGTCCTTTTTGAGAAAAGTCTTTTTTCTCTTTTAACAAAATATGAAGCTAGGCAAGGAACTTTTGGACCAACAATAAAAGTCATGGATCTAATTTTAGACTGTACGTATGAATGAAACTTGAACCATGCTGGGCAGGAAATTCTTTCTACTTGGTCACTGCCAGTGTGCATGTGATTTAATGCTAAATTTGGTGGTGTCTGAGGAAGGTAGCACAATTTTTAAAAGAAATAATTATTAATGTTATATGATTAATTATTAATTATTAATGAGCCATGATGGTGCAGTGGTTAGAATGCAATACTGCAGGCTACTTCTGTTGGCTTCCAGCTGCCTGCAATTCGGCAGTTCAAATCTCCCCAGGCTCAAGGCTGACTCAGCCTTCCATCCTTCCGAGGTGGGTAAAATGAACTTAGAGATGGCTGGAAAGCACTATAAAGTGGTATATAAGCCTAAGTGCTATTGCTATGTACAATATTCTTAAATATACCTTTGTAGCACTTTTGAAGGGGAAGTAATTGAATGTTTAAGGTTTTGAAAAAGACATATATTTCCAAATGCTGAATTCTTCTTAATTACTTTATGATAACTGTATGCTGAATATGTGATACTGAGCAGAACTCTATTCCAAGAAAGTGGAGGAACTCCCCCATT
This sequence comes from Laticauda laticaudata, assembly GCA_004320025.1. Classification (NCBI taxonomy): domain Eukaryota; kingdom Metazoa; phylum Chordata; class Lepidosauria; order Squamata; family Elapidae; genus Laticauda; species Laticauda laticaudata. Next base: position 5,166 of record BHFT01058316.1, read on the forward strand.
ATAATCTATCTGGATATAAATTCAACTTGGCATTGCAAAATGAAGTGCCACTCTACCCACTGATGAATTGACCTGAGTATCTAAAATGACAATCTACAGAACCTAGACATTTCCTTGTTTCCCTAGCCCTTATAACTGCAGATGTAGACAGAAAATGTGCGTGGATGTATGTGTGACTGAGAGAGGGAGGGATCAATAGCTTGTGTAATTCATCAAAGTAGACAGGCAAAGAAGATGACTTGAAATGGCTATAGTTGGGACTTCAGCACTCTGGATAGCTCTTTGTCCCTTGTCATGCCTAGCAAAAGAGAATTATGTAAAACAAACAACTGCTTTATTTTGCATCACTCTCTACATGTAGCCTTTCTAGAAGCATTTTTTTTTGGGGGGGGGGAGCAGGTGACTGCATACCTCCTTCCCATCACTTGTCACTCCAAAACAGCCTTTCACATCACATAGACTTAACACACCCTGAGCAGTGTATTAATCTCTGTTTAAACTGAAATATTTTGTTGTCTGGCCTAAAATGTTATGGTAGCTCTTTTTCTTCCCTCTCTTGGCTTTATGTTTTTCTCAGTGAAAGAATGGCCTATCATTATTGATCATAGAATTATAATTCTTGGAGCAATTAACTCTTTTGCAGGTGGGACAATTAACACTTTAAAAAAAATTAAATTCATTGGAGCTCTTTAGTCGGTATTTTTTAAAGATGTTTTTTTATCCTGCCTTTATTGTTTCTTAATAAATAATTCCAAGATGGTGAACATATATAATATGAAGAGATTGGACTGCCATTTGTCAGAAAGNTTTATTGTTTCTTAATAAATAATTCCAAGATGGTGAACATATATAATATGAAGAGATTGGACTGCCATTTGTCAGAAAGGGTGAAGGGTCTCCCGTTTGGGCAAGGAGTTGGACTAGATGAACTACAAGATCCCTTCCAACTGTGATTATCTGCGTGTCTATCTAAGCTTCTTTCTCCCATTTTCCCCACAACAATAACCCTGTGAGATGGGTTGGGTTCAGGGAAAGTGACTGGCCCAAGACAACTCAAGACAACATGCTGAGAAATCCTAGAGTCAAAGTTCTCTTCTGGTTTGGTACTGAAAAGTTGAAAAGGTCACCTGAAGGAATGACACTTTTTTCTCCATTGACCTAAGAAAATAATAGAGCTCTACTTAGAGCCACTTGGGGTCTAGTATCCCAAATGTGTATTATCTATTTATCAATGCAGGCTTCTCTAAGACCTCATTAAAAGAACCAGAGGAAGATGGCTGTGTCCAAATGAAACAAAGATTGCGAAAACATGCTTTCTTTCTCAAGAGAGACAAGCTGCCTAAACACAGAGCTTCAGGCAGCTCCTAAGGCTGCCAACATGACTGAAAGAGACATCTGCCAAGAAGCCAGATGCAGCTGCTGGAAAAAATATATCTGCACCATTTGGCATCCAGACTGTGTGATTGCCATCCAAATGGCAAGGGATGGAGTGGTTGAATGTGAGATTAGTACTGAATGTGTGCTCACACACATGCATTCAGAGACAGAGAGCTCCAGCCCTTCTCGGCAGCCTTTGGAAGTTCAAGGGAGAAGTTCAAGGAAAATATTTCTGACAAATATGAAGAGAAAGAAAGGAGGATAGAAAGGAGGAAAGGAAGGAAGGATTGTTGATTCATATGCTCCCAACAAAGCAAGAGCTACTTTAATAGCATATTCCCATATTCTTCAGTGAAACAAAGATCACTCCATAGAAATATAAGCTTGAAAATGGATTAAGGTCAGTGTATTTGCCTTCCCAATCTGTATTCTTTTCTGTTAGAAAGAAGCATAGATACAGAGGAAGCTGGGTTTACACTAAGCCATGGTTTGAGTCATTATGATTTTTTTTAAATCTATAGTGGTGCAGCTCATAATTTGTAAAGTTTAATTACAAGCCATCATACCTGGGCTCAGGCACTGCTCTAAACCAACTACTTTATGGTACCTTGCAAACACAGCCACTGAATCAGATTTTCAATCCATTTAGTCTAATAGTGTTGCCTCTGGAAGTTCACATGCTAAACCAAAGCATGGTTTATTGGATGATGATTTAAACTCAGGTAAACTCAGTCATTCTAATTTATAACTTAAGGATAATGTCTTAGTACAATGTGTTAACACCACTAATTGTGGCTTATTAAACAAACTGTGGATTAAAAATGTATGAACCTAGTCACTTACTCAATCTGAGACTTTCTTCAGAATAAAGCTGGTACTTTACTTAATGTTTAATACAATCTTACCGCATGGGCACAGAAACAAAACATTCTAATTCTTTGCTTCCCTCAAGTATTTGCCTAGATTTTTGCAGCCTTGATACTATAAGCCTACTTTCACCATCAGAGATTGGGTGGTCATTGTATTTTACTTCACCCATTACAGTTCATTATTGATAATACAGAGTTCAATGCAGTATTGCATCATAAAAGGAAATTCTTACAGTGGCAGGTAGAGCCCAAACAGTCATTATTTTTTGTGCTCCACATAATGGGATCTTGAATTTGCAGAGTCACACCGACAAAGGAATTCCTTTTTGCCTACAGTTCTCCTGGAATTGTAGCAAAACACTCCAAAACTGGAATTTTGGTTGAACTTATATAGAAATGAGCTTTATTGTAGTAGAACTTAGTTTTATTTTAGGGAAATTGCAGACTTTTATTTTAAGACACTTCCCCATCCCCATCCCCTCCTTTCCACAATCTCTCCAAACTACCTTGATACCAGCAATCATTATCTTCAGCCTGCCAACCCTGGGATACAATTATCTGAAATCACAATGAGCCAATCAGACAAAAGAATGCAAGTAAAATTAATAAATAGAAATCATTTCATCAGTGGTCTGCTCACTACATTGCCAAGGACCTGGACAACCAAATTTATTCTACTTCATTCCATGCACACACAAAAAGGAAATCAAAGAAATTATTATTCCTAAACACATGCACAGTCACAGTGATGGTTACAATAAAAAGCTGTGTGATAGGTAAAGAAAAAGAAAAAAAATATCCAGGAAAAGGTCCAATCCAAATCGTAGCTCTGATAAAAGAGCAGGGCATAATGTGATGCCACAGAAAGAAAAAGGTTAAATTATATCACCAGCTGAACCTCCCCACAATTTTGAAAAAAAAAAAAGCCAATGCAAAGTCTTGTAAAGCATAAAGACCATTACCTTCAGAACAGGAAAAGCACTCCACTTCTGATATTTCAAAACTTGTTATTGGGCTAATGATAGTTTGTTTCCGAAGATATGAAAGTTTTGGTAAACCATTTTTTTGGTAAAGTTTTTTTTCTTTTTTTTTTAAATATTCCTCAAACTTTTTCCAGGCAGATATCCCATCTTTTATACAGATTTGGAAGAAAAAAAATAATCATGGAAAGATTTCTGAACATTATTTGTTAGTACCGTCTCTCCTTCCTGAATCTTAGCATTGTCATTTTTCCCCCTCCTTTCTCAATTTATATACCAATCATGTCCCTGGTAAATTCACTTTTTTTCTCATACTTTAATTTAGTTTCTATTTCTCTCACAGTTTCTCATGGCTCTCAGTTAACATTCAAGGAAGCACTCCACAGAATGAAGTTCCCTTGGCACAGAAGGACTAGGTTACAGCATTTTGATAACGTGCCTTTTCCTATGCAGAAGAAAGGCTCATGTGATACCATTACATCTTGGCCTCAAATTACTCAGTTGCACTATCCTCACAAAGCCCCTTGTTTACAGCCATTTGCAATCCGCCAAATGGAACCTGACCAGGCATTGGAATCCACCACTCATTTCTTCCTTCCCACACCCCGAAGTTTTCAAAAGAGCATTTCTGTAATAATTTTTCCTCTGTTGTCAAACTTTATAGTCTCAGGCTCAATCTTAATTAATCTGGAATTAAAAACAAGCAACCTACTCTTAGATGATTTGGAGTTGCGCCTGGCTTCCCGCCTGAGGGGGGGGGGCTGAAATATTTTATTGTCCCTGGAGAGTGTCCTCCCCACAACACTGGCCCTCAATTCACAACCAGCAAAAGGTTTGCCATTGGCACTGGGGCAGCAGGTAAGCTGTTTGTTCAATTGGCGAACAAACTGAACGTAGAAAAACCAATCTGAGGTCAGCCAGTTTTGTTCTGTACTGGGGAAACTGGAGCTATCCCCAGAAGAAGACCTATTATTTACACAGGAAGGAAAGAGGAGAAAATAATGCTATGCAAGTTTACTCATAAATAATTCTCACAGATCAAAGCTCTGGATTAGTTTCTCTAATCTAAAAGTTTGATCAACCAAAAGTGAGACCTATCCTTTCCAAAAGGTATTTTCCACAATTTTTATGAACACCATCCAACTTTGTGAATTTATATCCATTTAATTAAAAACTATAGTAATTCCGCTCTTCTTTTTATTGTGATGCATAAAACACAACAGTACAATTTTGTGCATAATTACTCAGAAGTAAATTCTGCTGAAGTCAGTAGTATGAGCTGCTGAATGTAGGAATGGTATTAAAATCTAGATGTGTGACTCCTTTGTGGTGCCACAAGAAAGGCCAAGTCTTCTGCAACTGAATTGTTTCAGTTCAGATCACTTGGGAGAATAACCCCTTGACCTGAGATTTAAAACTGAAAATTACTTCAGAAAATCTGAAGACCTATGCTTCTCTTATGAGGAAATTAACAAATGGCTTTTGCTTTATTTTTATCTTAAGACAGAATGGATGGAATTTCCAGGCTTAGCAGTCTCTTCTGAGCAGAAGAAGGCTTCCACCTTTTAGATAAATAAGGCTTTGAGTTGTGAGCAAGCAGCTTTAATTAAAAATAAAGAAATAAATAAAAAGGGAATTTCTTAAACCTTTTAGTTGGTTGACAAATTCGTGGCAGGGTGGTGGTGTATTTGGGACTTTATATTATGAGGGACCGAAGATGTCAGGCACATTGATACAGAGATGCCAGACATATTTTGTTTCCTTGATTTTTTGCTTTTTCCAAGAGCAGCCTTTAAAATTTGGAATATTATAAAAGAACACATTCCTCTATGGTGTTTTTGGGAGATGGAGGGATAGAATTTCTATGAAAATACTAAACTTTCCTCATAAGAAACTCCAAAACCTTCAGATAGATCAAATATTTCCAGAAATGAATCAGTGAGGGAATGAAATTCACTTCTGTGAAGAATTACTATATGTACCTGCTATATTATCACTTGCACACACTTAATGACCCCTCCCCCACAAACACATACACATATGACTGCACTGAAATTTAACATATATTCTTTCTGGTAGCTAGAATAATTTTTCTACAGCTGAAATAACTTCAAAGAAATTCCCTGGACTCTAAATCTTTCCATCTTCTCATAACATATTTAGATCTCTCTTAAATCCAAAGACATTCTGGTGGATGCAAATGGAGCTTTGTTCTACCCAGTGTTCAGATACCTAAGAAAAGAGGAGGAGGAGGAGGAGGAGGAGGAGGAGGAGGAGGAGGATTGATAAGTTGAGAACAGAGGTAGCTATAAGAAATACAAAAGGAATTCCACGCATATATTTTTATGGAGCAGATCTGGAAGTTTCCTCTAAGCAGGATTCATGGTGGGGTGAATGTTAGTGACAAAAGGGCTGTCAGACTGCATTTATCTATTTGTTTGGTTGGTTGGTTTCTATGTATGTATTGGTTGCACTGGTTTTTTTCTAAATTTTTTCAAAGTTAGGATGCTTACCTTGGTTCCAGACATTTGTAGGGAATGGGAAACTTATTTCAAGGGTTTCAATCCCGAAAGTAGCAAAAGCAATTTGGTTGAACGTTTTAAAGAATCCAATGGATTATCTGGGTTGAAAAATAACTTGTCACATTTTGTGACTGCGTGTCTTTCTCTGTTTTTGTCTGTGTACTGCAATTTTCACTTGTCTCACCCCTTTTCTTACCAGTTTGGCCCAAATTCTTGTGGATATTTTAAAAATTATGGGGGGGGATCCACATTGGATAGTTGCTTTGTCAGAAAAGACAGTAGAGTGAATGAGTTTTTTCCTCTGCTTCCAGTCCTGCCTTGAGCACAAAGCTAGCTGAGTGCCCCTTGGGCCAGGCACTTTCTCTCAGCCCTAGGAAGGAGGCAATGGCTACCCACTTCTGAGAAACCTGGTCATGAAAACTGCAGGGACTTGTCCAGTCAGTGTCCAAGAACTGGATATGATTGAATGGAAAGGGGGAAGGGAGTCTAGAGCAGGGAACTGTCAATTTCTCCTTGGTGCAGCCACAATTATCTTGTGCGATAGATGTGGAAGGAAAAGGGAGCCTCCTTGTCATTAGATCAGAGGTGGTATTCAGCAGGTTCTGACCACTTCTGGAAAACCAGTAGCGGAAATTTTGAATAGATCGCACATACCACCTCTGACTGGCCCCGCCCCCATCTATTCTCTGCCTCCCAAGTCCCAGTTGATTGGCTGGATCTTCTTTTGTTGCCTTGCACAGGGGAACAGAGCTGGAAAGCAGGTTAGTGGAGTGGGGAGGGAATGATAGTATCCTTCCTCTGCCACCAAGCCATGCCCACCAAGCCACGCCACACCCACCATGCGCACAGAACTGGTAGTAAAAAAATTGAATCCCACCACTGCATGAAATAATACAAAGAACACTCCAAATCTAGTACTAGAAGTCAGTACAGTTTTAACAACACAAAGCACTTTCAACTTGCCAAGGCTCAAGGATTCTTCCCTTTAATTAGTGATTACAGTGAATTGGGAAGCATTTAGAGCTCAACACTTACATATAAACACATTTCAATACTCTTTATGCTAAATATAATGACTAAGTGCTCAATTATTTTCATTATGCTGTAACAGAACTGGACTAATAGACAAGGGAGAAAAGAGGTATGATAGTAACTTCACAAGAAAATTATTAAAATACTTAGTTTTTGGATCTCTTAAAAAGTACCTTTTAAAATGATTGTATTATTTGCTAAAAAGAGATTTGAGCCAGATTTGAGGGAATTTTTAAAGAACTCCAGTTTTACTCTACTAAAATGTACTGTCCCACTTAGTACTTACTTTGACAATGATTAATTTTTCATTATTTCTGCTTGGTTTCATATTCCAGCCCATCGGGATCATGTCACCATTACAATGATGTCACTACTCAATCAAATTTGGCTGCCAGATACCATCCCAAAGCCAAAGACGATGAGGGCAATGCTTCCTGTCAGAGTTATGTGGTTTGAATGAGAGAATGTCTGGCCTTCTCCATACATTCTGTACCTTTTGTGCTGTGTTGTGTGTTGCTAATATTGTTGGTCCACCCCCAGATAGAGCTCAACAAGTCTACAGCTGGCAACTTATTGAGCAAGTCCCAAGCAAGAAGACAACAGTTTTAACACTTTATTGCAATCTTCCTTCAGATTCTCTCTCCAGCATCCCTCTAATAGCATCAGTGGTGGGATTTAAATCTTTTTACTATCGGTTCTGTGGGCGTGGCTTGGTGGCCATGACAGGGGAAGGATACTGTAAAATCTCCAGTCAGAGGTGGTATTTGCTGGTTCTCCAAATTACTCAAAATTTCTGGTTCAGAACCGGCTGGATACCACCTCTTAATAGCATATTATAATTATACTATTCTTCATGGCCCAGCATATCTGACAATCTTGATTATAACAATCAAGACCTCTGAGATTTTACTAGCACCATTACCCAGAGCATCTTCTTGCTATTTATCACTTACCTGCCTTTCCTTATCATTAAACATTATTCCAGCCTTTATGGGCCAGAGCCATTACAAATAAATCCCACTGCTAGGATTCAGTGGCTCTGTTTAGAGAGTGGGGATGGGAGAGAAAAGGAGGGATGCCAAAGGTCTCCAATCAGCCTTGAAGAGAACCATAGCAACTTTTGTGTGGCCCTGAAAGCAACTTCATCTTTGATGGACACCATTAAAATTGTTTGGAAATGAATGTCGACTATGAGCATAAAGTTATGGATCAGTTTGAGTCTACCTGACTCAATGGATATTTCCACAGTTTTCTGGACAATGGGACAGAAGTGATTTGACTTCTTATGAATTATTTTTTCAACATATGAATTATTTTCTTCAACTTTCCCTTGTAAATCTCTCCTGAGACTATGAACGATATATTAACGTTAAAACATTTTGTAATCAGTTTACCTTTACCCGTTGCACATTTATGTCTTTTCAAAGACCTCATATGATGATAAACTTTATTTGTTTTAAGAACACAGATATTCACTCACATTTAGGTTCTTTTGTGTGTGTGTGGTTTTTTTTCTTTAAAAAAAAGCACAATACTGGGCAGTGGTGGGAAAAGTATGTCTTTGAACATGTTTTCTATTTGAAGGGCCGTAAAGCTCAGGTCCAACTTAAAGATAAAAAGAACAAGCCGAGTCTTAAAGCTGTCCATCAAGAGGCAGCATCTGCCCAACAGACTGGGGAGGCTGGCATCCCTGAGTCACTTTCTTCTTACTATGGTTAGATGTGTTGAATGTCTATGTAAATAATTCTTGCTAGAAGCATGTCTGTAATATAAACCAGCTTATGCAAATGTTTGGTAATGTGTCCTCTTTTGCCCTTTTCTGTTCTGCATATTTTTTTTCTCTCTCTCCCTTTTTGGTGATGTCTTTGGTAGCTGTCTTCTCAAGTATTTCTTGTATGCACACACCTCCTTGGATATGCATGGAAATCCCAAATAGCAAAGGCTGGAACAGTTTTATTGTGCTTCAGCACTAAACATGTAATTCAATTTCTTAGCTGCTACAAGTCGTAAGATTATCAGCCATCCATATCATAATTGGACATTTTGAAACCTCTTCAGCATTTCTAGCACATTAGCTATCCTTCTGCAGAGGCCCTTGGCTGAGCTGAATTATGCTTGGCCAGGGTCAGGAGGGTGTGTGTGTGTGTGTGTGTGACCCTGCTGTTCAAATTCATCTCCCACGGCTACTGATTCTGCCAAGTGCTGTTGGCCCCTGGTGGACATTGCTCAGCAGATTTTTATCAGATGTGTCAAAACAAAATTTGCTACTAGTGACCTCCAAGCTGGGAGTTCATGTCTCTCATTTAAAGACCCCGAGGTAGAGTAGCTTTGGGGGCAGGAGGAGGAATGGTCACGTTTATTTTTGAAAATAAATTAACCTTGTGGGGTTGGTTGCTTATGGGGTGAGTTTCTTTTCTTAATAAAACAGGGAGTGGGTTTCTGAATTTCTTTGGGAATAAATAAAGAAGCAGCGTTATTTGCAGACCAAGATGTTTCTAGAATGAAGCATAAAAGAAGTGATTATTGTAGACTATTTGCATTCAGCCCTTTCCAATGAGAAGTGTAGAGCACATACTTAGATTGTTGTTTTAAAGTGATGCCGACTCACCTGCTCCTGAAGTTACATATGAAATATCAGCCTTAACAGAGGCCAAACCACAATATGTTCCTGGCTTTCCAATGTCACCAAGTAAGTGTTCAGCCACCAAAGTTCAATGTTGCTGATCATTTCCTCTTATTCTCTTTGTTATTTTGCAATAACTCTTTACTAAAAGCCAAGCAGACTGTTTGATGGTCGGGTTCTCGATGGGGAAAATACTGGGTACAATGCCCTATCTCTTTCATGGACCCAGAGAAAGGAACATCTGTGGAGCAATGCTTTACCCGCCAGAAACTTCTGCTTGGAGAACATGCCCAGGAAAATAGAGATTTTCATGGAGTCAAGTAAAGTTTGTTCTCAGATTCATATCTAAGTAAAGATAAAGGTTCCTCTCGCCAATATGTGTGAGTCATTTCTGCTCTAGGGGGCGGTGCTCACCTCCATTACAAAGCCGGAGAGCCAGCGCTGTCCGAAGATGTCTCTATGGTCATGCGGCCAGCATGATTAAATGTTGAAGGTGCATGAAACGCTGTTACCTTCCCACCAAAGTGGTCCCTATTTTTCTACTTGCATTTTTACAGGCTTTCAAACTCCTAGGTTGGCAGAAGCTAGGACAAGTAACAGGAGCTCACTCCATTACGTGGCGTTAGGGATTCAAACCGCCAAACTGTCGACCTTTCTGATCGATAAGCTCAGCATCTTAGCCACTGAGTCACTGCATCCCTATAAATATCTAGAGCATTTATAGAGCGTCCCTATATCTAGAACAGAGCCCAATTATTTTTCAGAAAACACATCTCTCCAATTTTTGCAATAATGGGAAAGTCCTGTATATATAATGCATCTGTTAAGGCCGTGTCACACTGCCCAATAGATGCAAAAAGGACACAACGGAAGAGAAAAATGTTACATCCGTTGTTATCCGCGCTCAAAAAGGGTTACGCAAAAATTGCATAATTGGAGGGATAACACGGACGGCGGGAGGATGCAGGGCGGATGCAAAGCGGATGCGGAATGAAGCCCAGCGGATAGGCGCATCCACTAGAGGCTTCCGGGGGGGCTCAGCAAAGCAGAACGACGGAACGGAAACAACGGATGGAGAACAGGATGCACAGCGAATGAAGCGGATGCACAGCGGAGCCTAGTGGATCCAGGCGGAAGGCAGAACGGAATATCTCGCGTTAATTGCGAATGCCGGGGGTTGTGATGCATTGCGCAAGCCCCGCAGATATACAGGAAAGCAGCTCGCACGTGGCCAGCATTTGGAGGAAAAGTACCTGCTGCTGGATTAGCTCGAGTTCTTGCCTGCATGTCTGCCTGCAAGCCTTTGCTGGCCAGCCTGCCTGCCAAGGCTGCCTGCCAGCTGCCTCCGCAGCCTCCTCGGGCAGCCTCCCTTCCAGCCTGGCTTGCCAGCCTGCCTTTCCAGCCTCTCCTATCCAGCCTGCCTCCCAGGCTCCTGGGGCAGCCTCCCTGCCAGCCTTGCTGCCAGCCCATGCCTTCCAGCCTCCCTTTCAGCCTTGCTGGCCAGCCTGCCTTCCAGCCTCCCTTGCCAGCCTTGCTGCCAGCCTGCCTTCCAGCCCTTCCCTGCCAGCCAGTCTGTCTGCCAAGCCTTGTGCCTGCCTTCCAGCCTCCTTCCAGCCTTGCTGACATGCCTGCCTTCCAGCCCCCTCCAGCCTGCCTCCCAGCCTGGCCTGGGCAGCCTCCCTTCCAGCCTTGCCTGCCAAGCCTGCCTTCCAGCTCCCTTCCAGCCTGTTGCTGCCAGCCTGCCTCCAGTCCTCCCTGCCATGCCAGTCTGTCCTGCCAGCCTTGGTGCCTGGCCTTCCAGCCTTCCCTTCCAGCCTCCCTGCCAGCAGTCTGTACTGGCCAGCCTTTGCTGGCCTGCCTTCCAGCCTCCTTCCAGCCTTGCTGGCAGCCTGCCTTCCAACCTCACCTTCCAGCCTTGCTGGCAGCCTGCCTTCCAGCCTCCCTGCCAGCCTTGCTGGCAGCCTGCCTTCCAGCCTCCCTTCCAGCCTTGCTGGCAGCCTAGCCTTCCAGCCTCTCCTGCCAGCCAGTCTGTCTGCCAGCCTGTGTGCCTTCTCCTGCAGGCTTCTGCCAGGCTTCCTGCCAAGCTTCCTGCCAGCCTTTCTGCCAGCCTTCCTGCCAGCCTTCCTGCCAGCCTTCCTGCCAGCCTTGGTGCCAGCCTTCTGCCAGCCTTCCTGCAAGCCTTCCTGCCAGGCCAGCCTTGCCTGCAAGCCTTCCTGCCAGCACCAGCAACCCCACAACCATGGGGAAGAGCGAAAGCCTTCAGCACCTGCCGCCATCCCTGGCAAGAGGGACAGGACCACCCCTCCTGCCCATGTCCCTGACTCATCTCTCTGCTGGGGCTTCTGCTGCTTGGCTCGCTCTTCTGTTGCTGGAGCTGTCTGCTGTAAGCTGCTCCTGGCAGTGGTGCTTCTGCTGCATACTCTGCTGGAAGCTGCTCCTGGTCGGTGGTGCTTCTGCTGCTGCGTACTCTGCTGAAGCTGCTCCTGGTCCTGCTGGTCCTGCTCGTTCTGCTTGCTGCTCCTAGACTTTGCTCGTCCTGCTGGTCCTGCTCGTGCTCCTGGTCTTGCTCGTCCTGCTCGTGTTCTGTGGTCCTGCTCGTGCTCCTGGTCTGCTCGTGGCTGCTGCTGCTGCTCGTGCTCCTGGTCTTGCCTGACCCTGCTGCTGGTGCTTACTCTGCTGCTGCTGATCCTGGTCTCTGCTTGCTGCTCTGCTGCTGCTGCTGCTGATTATGATCCTGCTGATTTATGATCCTGTGGTAACTATGTGCTGCTGCTGCTGATGATGATGATGATGCTGATTTGATCCTGCTGGTGATGATGCTGATGCCTGATGATGCTGATGATGATGATGCTGTTGGTGTGGAGGAGCAGCCCTACAACCTGGAAGCCCCTCTGATGAGGGCCCATGTGGTCCTGCCAAAGGGAGGAAGAGGCATATGCCAACAATGGGAGAGGAGGCAGTACTACATTGAGGAAGCGGCACGAGGGATGAGGTGCTGGAGTGGCTGAGAGAGAACGACTATCTGTGGCGGAAGGGACACCGGCTGCTTACAGGGACACCAAGCGTAAGCAGGCTGCTTGGAGAGAGAAGAGGGCGGAGAGTCTGGGCTACCCATCGGATGTGCTCCTCGGCTGGTAGCACATGCACACTGGTCACGGGAAAGCTGCACCTCAAATAACTGGGCACAGGCCACGGTTAAACTGACGACAGAGAGAACTATGTCATGGCCAAGTGCAGCTTCCTGGAGGTGAGGTCCGCCACCGGGGAGACACAGGAGCCCCCTCTGTCTCCCTCTCTCTCTGGCAGCCTGCTGCGACCCAGTCCTCTTCAGCCGAGAGTCAGTCCCTGTCTCCAGGCAGGTATCTGTGGAGCGTGCCACGGCGGAGAACCCCCGGGCAGGTGTGGAAAGCGTGGTGGAGAGCGATGAGGACTCCCTGGTGCGGTGGGAGAAAGGAGCCATCGAGTCCAACACTGCTGAAGCCGCATCCACCACACCTCTGCCTCCACAGTTAAGGCAGGAGAGCCAGACGGCAGGAGGGCAGAGCCACAAGGTCCTGGTGGAGATCAGGGACACCATCCGCACCAGCATAAGGTTCTTCTCTCTCAGCTGGTCCCCATCAAATCTCCTCCTTCCAACCGCAAGCCCTTCCTCAATTATGTCAACCAGACCTCAAGGGAGATGGCGGATCCTCAGCTACCAGGTGGTGAAGGAGAGGATCCTTAGACGGGGCACCACACCTCCGAGTGACCAAGAGGAGTGCCAGAGACTAGCTGCCTGGATATTTGTGGACTTTATTTGGACACTTGACTTGCGGTCATGTTTATTTTACAGCTTGTTATTAATAAAGTTTATCTTTGTTTCACACACTTGCTTCATTAATTTTTTTTTTCTATAAAGCCTGGGTGGAAACTTTTAGAAGTGAATTTAGCCTTTGCATGCTTGTGGGATGGGTTAAGATAGCTGTGGGATGGGCAGCGGATACCTGTGGGATGGGTTAAGATAGTTGTGCGGATAGATAAACCTCCAGTGCAAGCATTGTGGGAACTGTATGGTCTTACATTCCCAGGTGCCACACCTTTTTGGCCCTTATCAATAACAATGTAAGCATTCATCCACAACATGTCAACATAACACAACTCTTTGTTAAATGCCCTGTTTATTGTAGGCCCACCCACATACATGGCCCAATCTCATCAGTGTGATGAGACAGGCTGAAGGAAGCATCCATTAATCATTCATCATCCTGTCTTGCCACTCCACTGTTCCAAGCTGGGGAGTTGCACCAATGTTTCAGGAGGTTGCACTTCTTCTTTCCTTCACGTGAGGCTCTGTTTGGGCCCTTGCACATCCTCAGTGTCTATCAGGTTTTTGCCCTGCCTCCATTCCCCAGGCTCCATGTCCCCATTGCCTGCTGGAGGTCCACGAGCCTGTTCTGCAAGACCGGGTAGGCGGGTGCGCATGAGATTGTGCAGGATGCAGCAAGCTTCCACGATCCTCCTCATGGTCTCTGGGCGATGCTGCATGTTGGTGAGAAGTACTGGAACCTGTTGGCCAGGATGCCAAAGGCGTTCTCCACCACCCGTCTTGCCCTGGACAGCCTGTAGTTGAAGATCCTCTCTTCCGGGTGAGGTATTTGGAGGTGTAGGGCTTCATTAGGTAGGTTGTGAGGGAGAAGGCATCATCCCCCATGATGAAGTAGGGCACATCTTGTGTGTCGTTGGGCAGCGGGTCTGGATCTGGGAAGCCCCCATGAGGTTGCGTTCCAGCCCTCCTTGAGGTGACTGGTGTTGTATACCTGGGCATCTGAAGATGACCCGTTGCCTGAAGCATCGATGTACATGAACTTGTAGTCAGCATCGACCATGGTGAAGAGGATGATGCTGAAGAAGCCCTTGTAGTTGAAATAAGTGGACCCCGACTTGGCTGGCGCTTTGCAGGCCACGTGCTTGCCATCTATGGCTCCAACGTGTGGGAGAAGCTTCCACTTCTGATACACTAGCTCTCTGCAATTTCTTCCATTCTTCTTCAGTGGAGGGGCACCTGGAGGAGCTCCTCCTTGTATTCTTCGATGATGGCCTGCACCATTTCTCTGAACAACCAAAGCTGATGGTGCTGGGTGGCACCTCCAGCCATGCTGCATGCTCCTGTAGGTGGTCCCTGTGGCGCCAGGTGGCGCAGAGTGGAGTGTCACCTTGAGCCCAGGTTCCAGGCTGGGCGGGAAGTTGGTGTTTGTTCTTTGTCAACCTGGGTGTCAGGCGCTGCACAAGTTCGTCAAACATGGCTGGAGGCATCCTCATGAAGTTCTGGAATGCCCGAGTGTCTTTCGCTCCTGGAGCTCCACCATCATCTTGTTGTAAAGTACGTACTGTGCTCTTCTGGCGAACCATTTTTGGAGCCAGACTTTTTTTTGGGTGCCTCCTTTTCTTCCCGTAGTACTGTTCACAGAGACTGTAGATGGTTTTGCAGTGTTGCAGAAGGATGTTGGCTGCCGAAAGGATTTTGTCACAATCCTCAGTGGACATGACTGGATGCTGTGGAAAGGAAGGAGGTCAGATGAAGGCTGCAGAGGTCTGCAAAGCTGGGCTGCTCGTCTGAAAATGAGATGCAGACGAAGTTGCTCCCCCTTTTTATAGGCAGTATAGGTTCCCTTTGCATCCTCTGAGGCATCCTTCTAGGCATCCTCTAGGCATCCTGTAGACATCCTTAATATCCGAGATAGGTCCCCTCTGCGAACTTTTTTTCCGTTTTAAACGCTTTATTTCCGTTCTGCATCCGTTAGGCATCCGTTCCGCTTCCTCCCTGGCGTCCGGGTGGATGGAGTTGCGCGGATTCGCAGCGGATGCCTAGCGGATATTAGCGGATGCGTAACGGAATGCATAACGGATGCGTAGCGGATGTGTAGCGGATGCAGAATGGATGAATTGGATACATTTTCCACGCAAAAGTTTTGAGCAGCCCAAACTTTTGGAGAGGATGAAACGTCAATAAAAACGGATATGCTGGACGGATAGAGAGGAAGCAAAATGGAGGCAGTGAGTACATAGCGTTTTCCAACGGATGGCAAGCTTTTTTGCCCGTTTTACATCCTCTTTGCATCCGTTGGTGCAGTGTGACATGGCCTTTAGAGAAAGCTATATCCATCCAACACTCTCGCAATGTCAAGGTTTTTGGTTTTTTTAAGGAAAAAGTTATAGAATTAGGCAGAACAGTGACATAACATAGTTATATGTATGAAACTGAAATCAACTCATCAACACCCCCCCAAGAGAAAGTTACTTCTGTTACTTCTAGGAGAAATGCTGCAAGTTAGAAGAAATAAATTAGAGAAATTGTACCTGGTGGGGACTCAGCATGGATTGAGCAGTCAATGATATCATTGCTGATGATGGACAAGGGCCTAATAGAAAGAATGAAACACATCCCACTTTTCATTTGCTACTGTGGCCTCCAGCAGTGTGAGCTACAGTAGCTTCCAAACATTTCGCTGCCTTTCTTAGCTTACCATTACATTCAGTACTAAACCAACAAGATAAGGCAACTGATCAAGACCTTGTCCCTTCTTGTGGACATTGTTCTAATTTCTCTGGTTAAATGTTCTAGAAATATGAAAGCAGTATTTCACTCAGAGTTCAAGAACAGCATTCTAACTTCTGCCCATTTAACTCGGTTCTTTTTAGTTTGTTTTTTTCTTCTTCCTCCTCCTATCTTAGCATTTTTTGTTTTCGGGTGGAAACTTTCATTCTAAGATCAAGCTGGTACCACTGTTGGTTTTGGGTGTTTGTTTTGTTTTGTTTTTGCATTGGGAAGACCTGGCTATCACCCCAAGCTTTTAGAACCCAGCTTAATCAGCATTTTGTCTTGTTTTAATTGCGTGCTATTGATTCTGCTTATTTATCACTTACCTATTTTGAGATCTAGTCATCATATTGGGCATGTGATAAATATTTTAGTAAACCAATTTTAAAAGACAAATGCTGGATCAGATTAACTGTTGTTGAATCCAGCATCAGACTGCCAATCTGATATGAGGAGGAACTCCTTAGGAAACACAAACATGTTAGCATTCATTCTTCCACAGCTCCTAGCATGCTGCCTCTTGTAAGCAGGAGAAAATTAGAACCATGGCAACTAGTCACAACTAATCACCCGAAACTCATTTGCTTTGTTTAATGCCTTTTAAAGACATCCACCCTGGTTGGCATCATAGTTAATCACTTTGCACTGGCTTCTCCTTTAGGCTGAATCAGCTTCCCTGGATGTATTAAGGTTCCATTTTGAAAGATTAACACACTTTAAAAGGCCCCACCATCATTATTTCAGGTCCACCATATCTGTAATGTATTCACCACAGAGTTGTATACAGGCACGATAACTGTGGAAATGTTATTCTTGATTTCTTTAATCACAATCTCCAATGAGAATTTGCCTTTTTTTCTTTTCAGCTGTAAACTGATAAGCTGTACGCTCATTGTCTTAAGAATTCAAAGACCTCATGCTTAAAATTTGTTAAAGAAACACACATGGTCAGATTTCCACAGGAGATTCAATCTTACTGGACACTATTCTTGATCTCTGAGTGAAGCATTTAGGCCTATATGCCACAAGTGGTAGACAAAACAGAACAAAATGTAAATTTGATTTGACTGTGTTTACATTTAAATATAAATAAAAATCAAATATAACTCCTACTCCTCAAATGTAGAATTAATAACTTTTCCCTGCTGTCATATTGAAGATTACAATTTGCTAATAAATTTTGAATGGTCTCTGGGGTTTTCCCCAAGACTTTGGGAGAGGCTGTCAAGCCCAATCAACCACATTGTCTGCTTGTCAAGCCCAATCAACCACATTGTGGTTTAAGGCATTGTATCAGCCAAGGCTCCTAAGTTCCTCTGCTGCCATTGGCTTCTTCATCTATTAAAGTGTACTGAGCTATTTGCCCCAATGCTTCTCCACTTCCAAGGATGGTGGAAGTGGGAAGATACAGTAGCAGTAAGGTCCAGCCTCTCATCTCTGAGATGAGAACTCCTGTGTGCAGAGTGTTCTCTTCATGACTTCTGTAGCTGTCATGGACAAGCTTTGCAAATATACTTCTGAAGCACTATTTGGATATACAGCTGTTTTGCTTAGAGTGGGAAGGACTGCATTGCACTGCAGGGTCTCACGAGCTCACAGGAGCTTTGCAGTGAAGGAAAAACAGTGATGTAGAAACAGGTGTTCAGGATTTAGATCTTTCCTAGCTTACATCCTTGTCCAAGCTAATCTGCATTTCAGGGTACCAAATGTCATGAACTCTCTTCCTCAATCAGCTGCCTTCATTCTTCCAGGCCCCAGCTTTCAGCACCAGGTGTGTCCTGTCCAGATTGGAACGTAGCTCGCATAGCTCACCCAACCACAACCACATGTCCTCCTCCTAGTTGCCCATGTTTATGAACACAAAGTTGGTCAAAGAGGGTTCTACCTCACTTGAGCTTCTGGCTGACATTCAAAGGTATGTAAAGTGTTGAAAGGGAGAGTCCCCATTCACCAGTCTCTGATTTCCAAACTTTCCACTTTCCCAGGCTGCCCCCTCCCCTCCATATGACTTATTAATTATTGTTGTTGTAATCCTGGTTTCTGATGTCTGTAAGAGAAATATTTTCATTACAGGTAATGTTTCTTCCAGAGATTAATGTCCATCTGTTTTTGTCAAGTCCTGTCAAAATTGCCTGGCTAGTGTACCATCCCACAAAAACATACTGAGAACAACCGGCCCGTTTAATTGGGCATAGAGTTTGGCTTTCTCCGTTCAAGATGTGAACATATGGTTGTCATCTTCAGGAATCCAAGAAGGAAGATATAGACAGAAAACACAGGCTAATTTGTCCCTTTCTACTCTTCTCCATTTTGTTATCAACCAAGAGTGGCTGTGTATTTTCTGATAAATGGTGCACACTTCTTTGCCTGGAGGCTTGGTGGTTTCATCTTTCAATAAAATCTATGATCTATATGCATTATATAAAAATAAGACAATTATTGCTTCATTTGCCTAATTTAAGCATTCTCAGTTCTCCCTTGTGTTGAGAGAAATGGAATAGACATGTTAATTGCATACAGACTGATGCATGCTAAAATATATCTTCAATTTGAATTAGAGTTCTGACCATATAGGATTGTAATTGCACAGAAAACACAGAGGAGTAGGCTGGATTCCTTATGAAGGTCTTCTCACATGGCTGTAACCTATACACGAAAAAAAACATTTAACAGGGATGGTGGATAAGGTTCCTCTCTATAATCTTTACAATCAGAAGTTGAAATTCTAGAATCAAATCTTCACTTCAAGTGAAGAATTCGAAAGGTCTATTCCTCTTGAAGTCAGAGTTCTATTCGATCTATTCATGGGGCTTTCTTGACAATTATCTGCCACTGATTTGCCAACTCATTCTCCCAGCACTTCTTGCCCTGCAGCCCTGGAAATGTCTAATGATCTTTCTTCCATGTCTGATTCTTCTTGAGATCAGCCAAAGTCAGCCAAGTGCTCAACCAAATACTCAATGGGAGAAAAGAGAAAAGTTAAGGTCCTTATAAATTACCGGTGAAGACAAAAAAAAAAAAAAGTAAATACCAAGTCTCAGTTCCTGATAATGAAAGTTCCCAATATAGTTTCTTCCTTGCAACTTAGTCATAGTTCTATGCCTTTCCATTGCAAAGCTCTTATTTTGTATCTTGATAATATAGCTGAAGCTCAGGACATCATTATGCATCTGATACAACTACACACTCTCATCATTTGTCTGATGATATAACCTGTATGACATCATTCTTAGAGTTGTCTGGGATCACAACCACTATTTTTCTTATGAAACTTTATTCAGTGTCAAGGGAGATAAAATACAAAAAAATTAAAGAAAAAAGAGGAATAAGGGAAAAGGCAAAATTGGAGTACAAAAAAAGGAAAGGGAAGAAAAATATTTTAAAAGTAACTTCCAATTTTTGGGGGTACAGATACAAATATAAAATACATTAATCTTCTGCTCTGAAATTAACCACAGTACATGGTATTTCTATAATCATAACCTGTTATAATAATTAAATCCACACACAAACACACACACATACACCAAATTCATTTATTTCTGTTTCAAGTAGATAGTCCAACAATGGTTTCCAAAAAGAAACAAAACTAGAGAAAATAGGGACTTCTTTCTAGAATTTGATGTTATTTAATACTGTATTTCTTGCCTGGAATTTTAAGGTAAGTTAACTTCAGGGAGTTCCCAAAAAGCATAATTCGGCTTCCTCCTTCTTCATCTCTATACTACTTGGGAACATCAGAGACATTCATGAATGTGGTTTACTGTGAAAGAAAAAGATTTTTCTCCTCTTGAATGTTCTTAAATATGCTCATTTTAGGATTAAAAGCTAGTGAACTTTGCCTTCACTATCATACTTCAATTCACGTAGCAGCCTACATTTTCTAATATTTTGACATAATCCAATTTACGGAAAGGTAAGATTAGAATGTTTATTAGATCACTACACAAACATGATTCCAGTACTGAATTCCCAGCAGAGTTTTACCCTATTTTACATACAAATTGTGTAGTTTAAAAGTCTCTTAACACTCTCTTTCCTCTGGAAAGATAGTTACTGGTTCAGGAAAAACATCTTGAATTAATCATCTCTGAAACATTCTTGGGAATCCCAGATTGTATAAACAACCCCAAACAGAAACAGAAGAACAGCTTCAGTGAATATTGCAGATCATCCTAGTAATCGTTGCTCTCTCTGTTGGGACAAGATGACAGTGCCAAGTGGCTGTGTCAAATTTTGGGACTTGACACCCAGAAAGCTCTTTTGGAACACAACTCTTCTGATGCACTTTTAGTTTGACTGGTCTGATTTAGCACGCTATATTTAGAAGAAGATCTCATACACTCTTTGGTCCCATCAATATTTATACTAATCTCACTTGGAGGGTACCAATTACAAGCGATCCACTTTGACGACGTGCTTCCTCTCGTTGTTACAAAATGCTTCAGTACAACTTTGAGAAAGGGCTGGCTTGCCCCAATTGGCCAACCCACCTGCTAAAAGTGTTTTGGCTGGGCTGTTTAGAAGCTAGGCAATGCTTTGCTTTTGCAGTATTGCTTCAAAACCTGATTTGCTCCAATATCTTTAAAAAAAGTCACCCTTCAAAGATTTATATTACCATATTAAGGAAGCAGAGTTGAACACAGTGGGACTTGGTCCCAAGAGCACACAAAGGACCGCAATCTGAGCCTGCAAGTTTATGATCCCTGGTTTACATTTGGCAAATTTTAATCAGCAAATCAAAGGATACGTGTTTACAAGATATAGCATACATGGAATGACTCTGCGTGCCTGGCTGCATTCATCACCTATTAGGATTATCAATCTGTCAAAAAAGGCCATGCTTGGTTCTTCATGGTTCCAGATGGCTTCCTGATCATTCTGATTCTTTTATGCCATCTTAGCTGAGTTAAAAGAAAGAAAATGAGACTTCTGGTGATCTTTTCAGAGCAGATCAGAACAGTAATTTGGCAGAAGAGAGGCAACTTTTTTCAGTCTGAAAACTAAATTTGACTTATAAGTGGCCTGCTCAAGGGTGCACTCCCAAAAGGCAAGATCAGTTAAAAAAAAACTGTGGAAAAGGCCAAGACGAAAATTAAATACGATTTAAATTAAATACACTGAAGATTACTATTCCTTGTGTACACAATCATTTTCCTCTTCAATCCTATTAACTACTGTATCTTCCTATTAACAGCAACACCTTCGGGAGGTCTCTTTGCTAGAAACAGAGGTGGTTATTCAGCAGGTTTTGACCAGTTCTGGAGAACCGGTAGCAGAAATTTTGAGTAGTTCGGAGAACCGGCAAATTCCACCTCTGACTGGCCCTGCCCCTATCTATTCTCTGCCTCCTGATTCCCAGCTGATTGGCTGGGTCTTCTTTGGTTGCCCTGCACAGGAGAACGAAGCTGGAAAGCAGGTTAGTGGGGTGGGGAGGGAATAGGATGCCAACCAAGCCACGCCCATAGAAACAGTAGTAAAAAAATTTGAATCCCACCACAGGCTATAAGCATGTTTATGGAGTCACATGTAGCCCTGATTCAGACAGTTGTGTTCCCCCTGGAGGACAGGAGAACTGAAGACAAATAGAGCAAAATATAACTGAGCACTGGCTGGAGTCTGAAATATAGCCAATAGCAGATTATAAGGGCAGCAAAGAAACCAGTACTTCCCATCACTATCTCATCTGCCCAGAGTCATACAGTGGTACTAAAGCTCTGAGGTGCCTTTGACAGCAATGATGAATCACTATGATTTTTTTTGCTCAACCTTTTGTGATTAAAGTGACACACTTGCTCCAAATTGGTTTCTTCCACTTTCTATGGGTGTGCCTTTGTGGGGTTCTCATGATGACATGGGGATTTCAATTTCAATTTGAATTAATTGATAACATGAAATGAGTTAGTCATCTGCTTGATCTTTGCCCTTCCTATTTAGTTAGGGCTGTCAAGGGAAGCCAATTTCCAGAATTTGTCATTTCTGGATAATTTAATCAAGCATATAATGACATCTCAACATTCTTGGCTAAAGTAGCATATTTTAGACCCATCTGAAGCTGACTTCAGACTTTGGAACCGACACTGTTTGGTCTTTCAATCATTTCTCTGTGCCAGGAACTAGACTAGGAATAGGTCTCTGTTGGTTTTGCTGGATGATTTACCAATATTTGATTCATCAACAATAATCCCTTTTTGAACTTCTTTTTGAAGTAGTTGGGGTTATTAGAATATTTTTTAAGGTAATGTTAATAGGCTTCATTTTGAAAAGTCTTCATTTTGCTTATTGGCATTTATATACATAAATGCCAATATATATATTTGTATACATTGGGTTTGGTTATTGCAATACACAACTAAGTAAAGCTACCTTTGCTTAGAAACTTTAACTTTAACTTGTTCTAGTATACAACAAGCATGAACAACTAGTTCATGCACTAGTTTCATTTCAGACTCACCTTGCAGCTGCTGCATAGATTACAAATCTGTAATTGAATACCATCACAGCGATTGCTAATTACTTTGAAAGATCTAAACACCACTGTAAATATCTTTCATGAGCCTTTTTATTTCTTGGACCATCTTTTCTCACATAAAACTGCCAAAGCTCAATCTACTTAGGAAGATTTTTTCTCTATATTTTAGGATAGATTGATTGATTTTACTCTACCTAAGTGCTCACATAGTGCCATCAAAACCTGGCTTTCTCGATGTTAGAGCTCATACTATCTACTACTATAACTTACTACCTACTATCACTTATTATGGTTTCGCTGGCCACTCTCTCTTTTGCTGTGTTCCACAAGATCAGGAGTGTCACATTTGATTTCACAGAGGACCGCATCAGGGTTGTGTTTGACCCGGGGGGGGGGCATGGCCAGTGGGCATGGCCAGCTCAATGTCACTCACTGAGACTCCGTATTTGCCCATAATGTACAGAAATGGAGCCTGGACATGCCACATGCGGCCTCCCCAAGCTGAGGCACCATGAGATGGTCCTTCTCTTTTTCCAGGGTGGGCTCATGGGCCAGATCTAAGTATCCTGCAGGCAGGATCCGGCCCATGGGCCTTGAGGTTGATACCGGCACTAGGTGAATAATTTAAAGAAAAAGTGGGTCTTTATCTTTAATTCATTTCTTCCCTACATCTTTGATTGTCTGCTAAAACTGTTTCCATTTTATCACATGGGATGTTTTTTTTTCTGTTAAATTTCTGCTTCCTTGCAGATGTGGCCTGGCTTTCCAGATCTATCGATTGTTTCCAAACTTGATCTCTCAAATGGACTTTCAATATGAATCTCCCCTAGTATGTTGATTGTAATTCATCATAAGCAAAAGCTTTAAACATAAAAATAAAGACAAACATTGTTACATAGACTCCTTCACCAAAGTCTGATATTTTCCATTTCATTTCATTGCAAACTGCCCATCTGTCTTTGGCAGATTACAAAATTGCTAGAAATCATTGCAAATGAATAGATCTGATCTAATTGCAAAGACCTGGCAAGTTGCAACTTGTACCTTCTGTGTGCATCGTCCCCCAATTCATACATACTTTTCCTTAAGAAGATTAATAAAACTACCCATTTGATTTCTCAATGCCATTTTGTTTTCTGGCTCAGCAGGATGAACATTCTTTTTGATGTTCGCCCAATAAAGGACTAGGGACATTGTTTTAAATTAAACCAGTCATTTGAAAGCAATCCAGTTTTTGTTTTTACACAATGGAGAAATGAACGCTTTCAGCAGAATAGGAAAGGCCATGCTGCCTATAGTAACGTTACCACAGCAGCGGAGAAAGCAGTGGGAAAATCCAAACAGTTATTAAAATCTTTAAACCTTAATTCTTTAGGAATTAGACAGTCATTGAAATCACATATGTTTTCTGCACACTAAGCAGAATATTATGTACTTAATTCTTGAATAATAGAGTAAAACTAGACTGGATAAGCAACATGAAGCTGTCTCTCATACACTTCACTTGACCTCTTCTTCTCTGCTAGCCCTTGTCTAGGGTCATAGACATTTTCTTGCTTCTGTGCTCTGCCATATATGCCTTGTATCCTGTTTGAGTTTATTTGACAGGGACTTCCAGGGTGCTAAGTGGAACTTCTGCTAAGGCAGCATCCAAATGTTTTGAAACCAAATGCTCATTCCTGTGGGAAGGATGGTCAGTGGGGAGAGATGTCAAGAGTTACAATTCAGCAATATCTTTACAAGGCATGTACTCTTACGCCCCTTATTTATCCACCATGATTCAACTCTGCTTCTTTTCATGTAATGAAGTTTGTTTATTTGTTTAGAGAACACATATGGCCAGCCATTCACTTTGAAGGATTCTAGGCGGCTTGGAAAAAATAAAAACCCAATACAAGAACAGTAAAAACAATAACCCTCCCCATAACCCTGGTGACAACAAACGATCAAACAAGTTCCTTGATGGGCTCAAGATAGAGAATGTCATATGCTCTGGCTTTTTTTTGGTGATGCAGCTCATAATTTTATAAATGGCATACGGATTCATTTAGGGATGTTGAATTCAAAAAGGTACCATCAGGAAAAGTTATGTACAAAAATTGTATGACGGAAAAACTTACATATGAATGTAAATGTTATATTGACTGTCTCTCTGTCTCTTTCTGGTGTAGTTTGCAAAATGAGGTCAATAATAAGATTAGGTGCAGAATTAAAATGGAGTTGCACTCTGGGGTTAGGCTCCTCCATAGAGAATATCTTGAAGCTCGGAATATTAATAGGTGTTCTTGTTAAATAAATATCCTTCGCCAAGAATTCACAGAGTGCATAAGCAGGAAACAGGACTATATATATCAGCAAATGCCCTGATTTAGGATTTTACCATCCACAGATTAAACTAATTGTTTGAAAATGCTTCTTCAGATTGCCCTCTATGAGTATCTGTGAGCAAGAGGTATGACCAAAAGGGAAAAGTGACTCCAGCAAGGAGCCAGTTGAACTGGTTTGATTTCTCCTCTTGCATTCAGTTAAAAGAATATAAATACTTTTTTCCAAAATGAGTCCAGCCTGGAATAATGATTCAGCCAATTGTCTAATTTTAGGCAAGTTGCCTATTTAGTTATTTTAAGCGTAGCACATGGAATCACTCTTCGGCCTTTTGAAATAAAATAAAGCACACCTAAGTTTCTGAAAATTGAAAAAGAGCACTGGCAAATTGCTCAAAGGGGCCTCATGATATCATCTGAAGCCAGCCAATCAGTGGCCTGTGCAAGAAAGCAGAATGGCTTTCTCCTGTACTTGGTCCCTGAGAGAATACAAAGTAAGTAAACAAGAATCTAGAGAATGTGCTTTGCCCATGCTACAGATGCCTGGATGTACGTTAGGATGAGAAAAACAGTAGACTTGAAAATGGAACAGGAGCTGCAATTTCCAAAAAAATGCAAAACCTGTACATTTAGTGATTTAAATTTTGGTCGAGGCCTCTCAGCCCCATGAAAATCAATATTTTTTTTATTAAAAAATATATTCTCTGCTGAGAATGCATAGGTGGTGAAGGCAAAGCCAATATCAGATAGAGGCAGGCCCCCCCCCCCCCAAAAAAAAGGATGGAAATCCTTATCTATGGAGATTCTCAGTCATCCAGGTCACAGTTGTCCCAAAGATGCTTTTTCTGGACCTTCTGGTTTTTCTTTGAAGACATTTTGCTTCTCATCCAAGAAACAACTTCAGCTCTGACTCAGTCAGAGATTAGGTCAGGATAGTAAATGGGTGATATACACACATTCCATCTTCTAGATTACTTGGATGAGAAGCAAAACGTCTTTAAAGAAAAAACAGGAAGTCCAGTTGCCTCTTGAAAAAGCACCTTTGGGATGGAAATCCTTTTGTTCTTCACTATCACTTGTGCTCATCCTTTGTTCTGTAACTTTCCAAGGTGGGGGACAGGTTGGTCTTGCCCAAAGTTTGAAGCAAGACTTCAGAATTAAGAGACTGAGACTGGCAGATAGTCCTAAATCCATGATATACCATTTTTCCCTATGATGAGCACTCCTGTATTTCTGTTGCCCTGATATTCTTTTTTATAGCCTGAAATATACATGAAAATCTTTTCTTAGGTAGCTAATATTCATCAATCTGCACCTCAAAGAAGAGAGTAAGAACTACTCATGGCTTCCAAAAGCTAGACGCCTATGATCATGAGTAATTTTCACATAAAATTAAGTGCACATCTGTAGACAAGCAGATGTGTACACACATCCGCACATCCACACACATCATTTTCATTACGTTCTTAGGCATATTCACATATGCTGTACACATGCAAGCATCGGTGCACAGCCAAAAGGCATGGGAAAATATTTACACGCTAGGCTTTTAACTTCCCACAGCAATGGCTGGGAATGAGCTTGCACTAATTTAGCCTGAATTGTGCTTGTCAAACATCTGATGACTCCACTATTTGGAGATGGAAGGTGGCCTTTTTATCACAATTAGCTTTTATATATTTATAGCACACATAAAATTCTGGAATCACAACTAGCTTCTAAAGTTGTTTATCCATCCCTAACTTTCCCTAGGTTTATTACCAGGGGTAGGATTCAAAAATCCCAGTAACTGGTTCACTGCCCAGTTGCTGGGGGGGGCGTTGCCTACTGGAACTTCCTATTTCCAGATTCTGGTGGGCCTCCAGAGCCCGGGGAGGCTGTTTTCACCCTACCAAGGGTCCGAGGGCTTCCCTGGGGCCTCTGGGAGGGCAAAAACAGTCTCCCCGGGCTCTGGAGGCCCACCGGAAGCCAGAAACAGGCTCATTTCCAGACTTCCAGAAGGCCCATTTTCCCCCCTCCCAGAGCCTCTGTGCAAACCCACCGAAAATGGCCCATGTGGAGACTCCTGGGAGAGGAGGGGAGGGGTGGACAAGGTCAACCAGTTGGTTAAAATACTGGTTCGGTGAATCGGATGTAACCTTAACATCCGGTTCACCCAAACCGGTCTGAACCGGTAGAATCCCACCTGTTTGTTATAATTTATATCAAAAATTTCATAATTAGAATTGCATAAAAACACCACCTCCCAATGAATAGTGATTGCAAAATATGAGTTATTGTTGTCATTGGTTAAGCCTGACTGTGATCTACCAGAAGAAAATAGTGCCTTTTAAAAAAGACACAACAATAGTGGCAAAGATGGAGTTGTAGATAAATAAATAAAACAGTGGAAAAAATACTGCACATAAGTATAAAGGGATAAAAACCACAACAAGATGGCTGGTTTCTTGAGGAAGATTAATGTATTTCATGTTAAGACAAATGGCTGGCCACACATACTTTTTTTTTAAAGAAAACGAGGCACTGTATAGTAGTTCTTTAAAAAAAAGTCTTACTGGTATTACCGAACACAAAGAAGCTTCTTAAGAATTTTAATTGTGCCAATTCCTCTTCCCCCTTCATTCTACAAATCTAGTCAAAAAAACACAAAGCAATGCAGTAACATTTAGCATTCAAACCATTATTGATTGCAGAACATTTCAGATATTGTAAGTTGAAACCACAAGAATTTACTGCAGTATATATGTAGCTAAACGCTACATTTTGTTCGATTGTTGCAACCTTGGTGAAAGGCTAAAGGCTAGGTCACACTGGCTGATGGATGCAAAACGTAGGCAAAAAGGACACAGCGGATGAGCAAATTTTCGGGGGTGGCTCCATCCGTTGTCATCCGCTCCAAAAAGTGGCAAAAATTTGCATAAACAGAATGGAAAAGAAAGGAAAAGAACGAACGTGGGTAGTATGTAGCAGGGATGTTAAAGGGATGTTCATAGGAAGCCTAGAGGATGTATATAGGATGCAAACCGTTCACTGCTCATCCTTTCTATTTCTGTGCTACTAACGCTGTGTAGATGTTCCATGTACCTTTTGTTTCCTCCCTCTTTCCGTTTTCAGCTGCAGCGGGTGTGAGTTGAGGGGATGCCCAGAGGATGCAGAGAGGATACAGTGGACGTTTAACAGATGATAAACGGACATAGAATGTTTGTTGCTCATATGTCACGGATTTACATCGTGCACAGCGGAAAGTTCATCCACTCAAAAAGTTTTGTGCGGCTCAAAATTTCTTGAGCGGATGAAATCTCAGTGGACGAATGCTCAAAGGATAGAGCGTATGAAACATGTATGCAGTGAGTACACAACGGATACATAGCGTTTTCCAACAGATGGCAAGCTTCTTTTAACATTTTACATCCTCTTTGCATCCGTTGGTGCAGTATGACATGGGCTTTAGAGAGGGCTGTAAAGCACTATAAAGCGATATATAAGTAAGTGCTATTGCTATCGCTATAAAGCTTTTCTAACCTCTTCATTGAGATATGTGGATCTAGTTAACAGTGTTAAGCACTTGTCTGATTTTCTTGTTAAGACTAAACCAAAAACTGTCAGCATCCTGGCACATAGAATGCAACATCTAGTACTTTCAATTACTCTGGTGACATAGAAATTTACCAAGAAATTGATAATAGATGATCTTCTCAACATATAGTTAAACTGAAAGCAATGGTGGTTCATTTGAAGTAGAACAGCTCTCTCATATGGAACATTCAATTTTAAAGAAAGCTCTTGTTTAAATATTTATTTCCTCAAATCAGTATGCAATGATATACCATCTTTTTTAAAAAAAAATATTGGTTTTTAAAACAAACATAAACAAACAAAACATAAAAACATCAAGCCATCTTCCATA
>BHFT01058321.1:0-10558 GCA_004320025.1 Laticauda laticaudata
GACAGACACAGCAAACCTTCTTGCCACAGCTTGCATTGATGTGCCATCCTGGATGAGCTGCACTACCTGAGCCACTTTCATGGGTTGTGGACTTCGTCTCATGCTACCACTAGAGCGAAAGTACTGCCAGCATTCAAAAGTGACCAAGCCAGAAAGCATAGGACATGAGAAGTGGTCTGTGGTCACCACCTGCAGAACCCCAATCCTTTATTGGGGATGCCTTGCTAACTGCCTCTGCTTTCCACCTGTTGTGAATTCCATTTGCACAACAGCATGTGAAATTGATTGTCAATCAGTGTTGCTACCTTAGTGGACAGTTTGTTTTCACAGAAGTGTGATTGACTTGGAGTTACATTGTGTTGTTTTAGTGTTCCATTTATTTTTTTGAGCAGTGTATAAAGGGCCTGTAACATAGGCCGACGGATGCAAAACGTATGTAAAAAGGATCCGCTCTCAAAAGTGCCCCAAATTTTTATAAGCAGAGCGGACAACAACAGAAAGGAATGGACGGGGAGAGGATGTAGCCAGGATGTTAAGCGGATGCTCCACGGAACCCTAGCGGATGGAAGCAGATGGAAGCGGATGGCACATCCGCAGGGCTTCCGGGGGAGCACAGCGAAGCGGACGCGCNGGATGCAGAGCGGATATCGAGCGGATACAGCGGATGCATCACGGAAGCCTAGCGGATGCATAGCAGATACCTAGCGGATGCAAAGCGTTCACTGCGCATGTGGGGAGGATGCATTGCGTCAGCCCTGCAGATATAAAAGGATGCAGCTCGCAAGCAGGTCACCATTCAGAGGAAAGACAACCATGGGAAAAAAGAGGAAGCTTATGCCATCTGCTGCCAGCCCTGGCAAGAAGGACAGGGCCACCATCCCACCCCCTGGCCGTGACTGTGCTTCTGCTGGGGCTTCTGCTGCTCGGGCTGACTCTGCTGCTGCTGGGGCTTCTGCTGGTGCTACTCCTGGTGCTGGGGCTTTTGCCGGTGCTTACTCTGATGACGCTGCTCCTGGTGCTGGTGCTTCTGCTGCTGCTTACTCCTCTGGTGCTGCTCCTGGTCCTGCTGGTGCTCCTGGTCCTGCTGGTGCTCCTGGTCCTGCTGGGCCTGCTAGTGCTGCTGATGTTTACTCTGCTGGTGCTGATCCTGGTCCTACTGCTGGTCCTGCTGGTGCTAATGCTGCTGGTGCTGCCTGTGCTGCTGGTGCTGTTGGACCTGCTGGTCCTGCTGGTGCTGCTGGTCCTGCTGGTGCTGCAGGTCCTGCTGGTGCTGCTTTTGCTGCTACTTTTGTTGTTGCTGCTGCTGCTGGTGGTGGTGTGGTGAGATCCACCACCGAGGAGAAGCCCCTCTGTCTACACTCTCTCTCAGGCCGCCCACAGAGAGCCAGTCCTCTTCTGGCCAAGAGTCAGCTCCTGTGTCCAGGCAGGTATCTGTCCGGTCTGTTTTGTGTGTTGGAGATCTTTCTATTTGATGAGGTGCAGGTTCCAAATATTGACAGTCTGCTTGGCAATCATTTCTTTCTATCATGCTTTCCAGTCTTTTTCAATCTCCTATGCTCTTCTCTGGATGATTCTGCCGGTTGGGTTTTCAATATAGTGGGCTAGGGTTTAGTGCCATTAAGTTGATGTTTGTGACCTGTGGTTTTCATGTGTTGGACTAGTGAGGAGGGTGTTTCCAGCCTTTTTTTACTGCATTTTTGTGTTCATCCAGGCGGGTACTTATTCTTTCTATTGGTTTTGTTCCAATGTATGTGGTCCGGCATGATGCACAGGGAACTTCGTATCATGCCCTTGGTTTTTTCCAGTTCAACTTTTGTCTTTGTTTCTAGGATGGCTTGCTATTTTTTGTCGTTTTTCTGAAGGCAGTCTTGAATGTGATGCCTGTGTAGTATCTTACTGATTTTTATCTGTAGTTTACCTCTTATGTAGGGCAAAGACGCTGTTTTCCAATAGGTCTGTTGTCTTCAGTCTCTGTTACTGTCTTGGTGTGTTTTGTGGATCAAGCTGGATGATTTTGTTTTGTGGGAGCCATTGCTGTCAATTTACTTCAGTCAGGGTGCCTAGGTCAGTCTTTATGATGTGTCTGGTCTGCCAGGGTGTTTGGTTCTGGTAATTAGTGTTTTAGCCATGTTACTAACTATTGCTGTTTCAGCTTCCTTCGCGGGATATTATCCCACGTCATTGTTTCCCTTTTTAAGCTGTAGCTCATTGTAGTTCTGGTTGAGTTGTTAGCAACGTTTCAACCAGACTCATCTGCCATCCATTTCAGGCCTCTGTTTATGGAACTGTGAGGTTCTCAAAGCTTCTGGTTTCAAAATTCGAGGGCTGGTCCATTTTCGGCATTGGCTAAGTAGTCTGAGTCTGTGTTCACTGGACTTGGAAAGTTTGATTGATCTGGTTGCTTTCTGGTTTCTACTGTCTGTTTTGTGGCTATTGATTGTGGCAACACCCACTGCTTTCCCTGTTTGTTCCATACAGAGGCCTTTGATGATGCAGATGAGATAGCTGAAAGCGTTGCTACCAACTTTAACAGAACTTTACAATGACGTGGATAATTACCCGAAGGAGCACAACAGCACACATGTAAGTACCCGTGAAACTTAAAAAAACATACTATATATATAAATATATATATATAATATCTATAATATATATATATATACTATATTATTTGTTTTTTTTAAGCTTCTGCGGGTACTTTCATGTACTTCTGTATTCGCCTTCCTTCGGGTATTTATCCCACGTCATTGTAGTGCTGTTAAAGTTGTATGTAGCCAACGTTTCAGCCAGAACTCTCATCTGCCATCATCAGGCTGCTGTATGACGTGGGTCTCCACAGCTTCTGGTTCACAATTCGAGGGCCTGGTCTATTTTGATTGCTTAGAGTCTAGTCTGTGTTCAACTGGACTTGGAGTTTGATTTTAATTGGTGTTCTGGTTTCTTCTGTCTGTTTTTGTGCTTGATTGGCTGGCCAACCCAACACTGTTCTCCTGTGTTTGGAGGCTTTCAGTGAAGCTTGGCTCGTGTTGAAAGGACGGCTGCTATTCCATTAGGAAGCTAGTTGTCACCTGGTGCCTGGTGGGGTGGTTGTTTGATTTGGAGCATCCAAGGAGTCTGTTTGTTGCTAGTGGTTGTTTGTCTGTTTGTCTGCCACTCCACACAAAGAAGCATACCTCTCAGACCATAGAGATCCATAGGAGCACCATTACACAAAACCTAGCTAAATCACTAGCAAAACAACTGCAGCCCCATGCTGAAACCCAGCTTTCATATGTACAAAACTTCTTACCACTTCTTTAGAACATGTTCAAAGATCTACACGTGGAAAAAGAAGATCTGCTGTAAGTTTCGACGTGGTTCCACTGTTCACTCAGGTCCCAATAAAAGAAAACTCTTGAAATCATCAAAAAATAAATACCAACCAGCCTAAAGACCTCATGGAACTAAACAGAACACTGGCCTAACCGAACACATATTTCATGTACAAAGGACAAAGATACAAGCCAAATTGAAGGAGCCCCTATGGGATCACCACTGTTCACCCTCCACTGCAAAACCTGTTCATGGAAAGAATTTTTCGGAAGTCCAGAGCCCTGCTAATGCCACCACAAAACCCAAACTTTGGCTAAGATAATCAAATGTGACACATTGTGATTGCCCCATGGATAAAGAAAACCTAAACAATTTCCTAACACACCTAAAACAACACACACATCCCAAAAATCAAGTTCAACCATTAGAAACCGGAAATAAAACAAACAACTACATTCCTAGATTTACTAATCTTACAAAAGAACAGATGGCACACTGGGACGACACCAATATACAAAAAGAAAACACACACCAACCGCTAACCTCAACGCCCCAATCCCACCACCACCCAGCACAGATAATCAATATTCCGTGGCCAAAACACAATCACCAGAACCAACGGCCTGGCAGATAAGAAAACAATATAAAGACTGAAAACTATTGGCATCCTGACTAAAGTATTGACAAGCCAATGGCTCTCCACGAAAAAAAACCAAAAGTCACCAACTTGATTCACAAAAACACACCAAGACATAACAGAGACCTAGAAGACCAACAGACTATGAAACGCTGTCTTGGCCCTACATAGAGGGTACTACAGGATAAAAATCAGTAAGATACTCACACAGGAACTCACATCAAGGACTCCATTCAAAACACACACAAAAAAATAGCAGCATCCTGAGAAACCCCAAACGACAAAATTGACCTGGAAAAACAATGGCATATACCAAATTCCCTTGCATCATGCCTGGCCACATACATTTGGCAGACCAATAGAAGAATAAGTACCCACCTAGCATGAACACAAAAATGCAGTAAAAATTCCCAGCCAATTAAAGCCACAAAACAGACAAACAGAAACCAGAAACACCCAATCTCAATCAAACCTCCAAGGTCCAGTGAACAAGATCCAAGACTTCCAGCCATAGTAAGGCCAGGCCTTCGGATATTGAACCAAAGGCTGTGAGACCACATCCATACAGAAGGCCTGATGATTGGCAGATAGGATTCTGCTGAAACCGTTGCTACAACTTTTAAAAGCACAGACAATGACGTGGGGAAATACCCGAAGGGAGCTGGAACAGCACACACAACACAACAAACACCACACCACAACACACACCAACACACACACACACACACATATTATATATATATTTATATTATATATATATTATATATATACATATATATGTATATATGTTTTTTATTTTAAAAATTGGAAAATATAAACATTTCATCATAGCCACACAGCCTATTAAACGTTTCCTGAAAGAACTAAAGGCTCTACTCAGGAACGAGGATCCACAGTAAGAGATATACAATTGGATCAGTGTAAACAAAGATTTGCTAGCACTACACCTGGAAATGAGCAGCAAAATCCACCCTCTACGTTTGGTGATAAGATAAAACAACTTATTAACTTGGAGAGCTGAAATACTGAAAACCACTTAACAAAAAAGAAAAACATCTTAAGAAAACTAATTGAAATTAGAACATGACAACAAACCCCTCAAACAACTCACAACAACACTGAAACACAACATTAGTACTATAAACGTTTCCAACAGAGAACTCAACCAAAAAACAGAAACAGATTTCGTAAACCGAAAGGATTTCAATTACTGCCATAGGCACCCAAAATCCCCACAGAATCATTCATATGTGCAGTAGAATCCAGCCTAACCGTAATTAAAAATACAGATGAAGCTGACAGAATAAGACCACCCAGGTTACAAACATCCTATCGTCACAAGCCACAACCCACCAAAAAATAACTTGCAAAAAGATTTGATTTCATGAGCGCTTACAAACCCTGAAAAATGATAAAAGCATGATAATACTCCCAGCAGATAAGGGAATGCCACATATTTAATGGACAGAAAAGACTATGAAACAAATTGACAGCACCATACTCCAATGCCTCTACATCACCAAAACTATAAACACAGGACCCCAACCACATATCTGGGAAAATTTAACCAGAGTAAAATTATAAAAACAAGCCACATAATTCAAAGAAATCCAAACAGACGATCATCCCAACAAAAATATTCCAAATGCCCCCAAAAACTATATTGGGCCTCCCAAAAATACCCCAAAGAAGGCATACCTCTCAGACCCATGTCAGCTCCAAAGGCAGCACACTACAAACTTAGCTAAACACTTTAGAAAAAAAAACTTAGAGCCGATGCTGAAACTGCCACCTTTCATATCGTACAAACACTGATACCACTTCATTAGAAATGATTCAAAGATCTTTGATGGAAAAAGAAGATCTGCTTGTAAGGTTTTGATGTTGGTTCACTTCCTCACTAAGTCTGCATACAAAGAAGACTCTTGACAATCCACTTCAAAATAAAATAGCCAACCAGCCTAAACATACCTCATGGAACAAACAAGAACATGTAACAACAACTATTTCATATACAAAAGGGGACAAAGATACAAGCACAATGAAGGAGCCCCCTAATGGGACTCACCACTGTCACCCGTCATGCAAACCTGTCAGAAGAATTCGAATCCAGAGCCCTGGCTAGGCCACCACAAACTCAAACTATGCTAAGATACATCGATGACACATCTTTGTGATTTTGGCCCCATTGAAAAGAAAACCTAAACACATTCTCCTTAAAACACGTAAACGCACACCACCCCAAAATCAAGTTCACCATGAAACGGAAATAAGAAATAACTAACCATTCCTTGATGTACTAATCTACAAAAGAACAGATGGCCACCCACTAGGACCACACCGTATACCAGGAAGAAAACACACACCCCAATCGCCGACCTCAACGCCCAATTCCCACCACCACCCAGCCACAGATAAATTCCATGCCGCAACCACTAATCACCAGAACCAAACGCCTGCCAGACCAAGACACATATAAAGACTGAACTATCACCTTGACTTAAGTACTTGACAGCCAATGGCTTCCACAAAAAAGAAATTCCACCTAGCTTGATCCACAAAAAACACACCAAGACAGAATAGAGATCTAGAAGATTCAACAAGGACCTATGAAACAGCTGTCCTACCACATACATTAGAGTACCATTGACAAAATCAATAAGATTACTACACAGGCATCACATCAAGACTGCTTTCAAAAACAGACAAAAACATAGCAGCCATCCATAGAAACCCCTAAGACAAAATTGACCATTGGAAAACCCAAGGCATATCGCGAAGTTTACCTGTCCCACCATGCCCGGCCCACATACATGGGCCAGGCACCAATAGAAGAGATAAGTTACCCACCCTTGGCATGAACACAAAAATGCACGGCAAAAAAGCTGGGAACCACCACCTCCTCACTAGTCCAACACATTAAATAACCACAAAGTCACAACATCAATTTAAATGGACCAAACACCCTAGGGCCACTATAGAAAACCCCGCGCACAGAAATTCGATATTCAGGAGAAGCCATAAGAGATTGAAAAAGCCTGATTAGCATGAAACTAGAATAGATGATCCCACCAGGAACTGTTCAATCATCTGGAAGCCTGCACTCTCAAATAGGAATGATCTCCAACACCACAAGCTAGGCAAACACCTGGGCTACAACAGGACCCCCTCTGATAACCTCCAGCAACACAACCACTAACCCCAACCAGGTCCCGCCAAGGAGTGCAAAACCTAGCTTCTGCCTAATAGAC
Source organism: Laticauda laticaudata (assembly GCA_004320025.1). NCBI lineage: Eukaryota > Metazoa > Chordata > Lepidosauria > Squamata > Elapidae > Laticauda > Laticauda laticaudata. Next base: position 7,201 of record BHFT01058321.1, read on the forward strand.
CCTAACAGCCGGTCCTTTACACACGAAGGCCAGGCTGCACTGAAAGCCTCCAATACGGAACACAGTGTTGCCAGCCAATACCAAAGCCACAAAACAGACAGAACACCAGAAACCACCAATCAGAACCTAACTCCAAGTCAGTAAACACCAGACTAAGAGTCCCAAAACCAATCAGGATGTAAAAAAAACACCTGGACGCGCCGGCTATCCTCCAAATTTAAAACCAACGGTTGTCGATAGCCTGACCCATATACAAACTCAAAGAACAGAAGCCTGCATGATGGCAGATTGAGATTTGTGCTGAAACACGTTGCTACAACTTTCACAGAACTACAGATGACGTGGCGAAATACCCGAAGGAAAGCTGAAGGCAGCACACATGTAAAGCCCCTGTCACACAGCACCAACGGATGGAAAGAGGATGTAAAACGGAGAGAAACACTTGCCATCTTGTTTTGGTTTACATTGCGATGAATCCATTCTGTGCTCACTTGACATCCGTTTTTCATACGACTCTTATCCATCAGAATCCATCTTACTGACATTTCAATTCCGCTGAAAAAGTTGTTGAGCTGGCAACAAAATTTTTAAGTGGTTGAACTTTCCGCTTGGGCGTACGATGTACATCCGTAAACACATATGGGCAAACAAACGTTCTACGTCCGTTGTCATCCGCTACACGTCCATTTGTATCCTCTGGGCATCCTCTGGGCACCCTCGCAACTCACATCTGCTCTGGCTGAAAACAAAGAGGGAGAACGAGAAGGTACATGGAACGTCCACAACAGCAGTTAGTTAACGGAAATAGAAAGGATGTAAGCGGATTGCAGCTTGCTTACACAAGCATTAAAATGGGAGAAAACTTCGTATGGGGGGACAATATCTTGGATATTTGGGATGTCTGCAGGATGCCTCGAGGATGCAAAAGACACCTAGCGAAACCTCATATTTCCTATAAAAAGGGGGAGGATATCACCTGGATCTTCACTTTCAATCCAGCAGGCCCTGCAGTGCAGACTCTTCAGCTAACTCTTGCTCTTCCCACAGCATCCAGGTCATCTCCACCATGGAAATCATACATCCTTATTGGTCGCCACCATCATTCTACAACAGTGCGAAGCCCTCTACAGTGCTTTCACCTGCTTCTACGGAAGGAACAGGAGGCAGCCAAGAGTGTCTGGGTCCAAAGATGGATCGCGGAGAAGAGACGAGTACCAAATCTTGTATAACCAAGCTGGATGGTGGAGTTTGAGGACGAAGACACTCGTGCATTCCAGACCTTCAGAGGATGCCGCCAGCCATGTTTGTTGAAGTTGTGGGCGGCTGAGATCCAGAGTTGCCAAGGCAAGCACAAACTCCGTCCCAGCCTGGACCCTGGTCTGAAGGTTGGCACTGACTCCTGCGCACACCTGGCCTCTTGGACCATGTTCAGGAGCCATGCAGTACGTCTGGAGGGGTGGCCACACAAACACATCAGCATTGTCGGTCAGAGAAGTGGGTGCAAGGCCCATCATCGAAGAATACCTGGAGTGAGCTCCTCCCAGTGTCCCTCAATGGAAGAAGGCTTGGAGGAAAGTTGCGGCCAGTGGTATCAAAATGGAACTTCCCCCACACATGTTGGAAGCCATCAGAATGGGAAGCACGGTGTGACCAAGCAAAGCTCCAAGCCAATCAGGGTCCACTTATATTCAACTACAAGGTCTTTTTCGCATCATCCTCTTCGCCCTGGTCGATGCTGACTACAAGTTCATCGTACATCGATGTTTCAGGCAACGGGTAATCTTCAGTGCCCAGGTATACAACGCCAAGTCACCTCAAAGAAGGGCTGGAACGAAACCCTAATATGGGCTTCCCAGATCAAGACCCTCTGCCCAACGACACACAAATTGTTTTCTACTTCATTGTGGGGATGGACGCTTCTACCTCAGAACCCTACCCTTCATTTGAAGCCCCTACAACTTCCAGATGCCTCAACCCTTGAAGAGAGGATCTTCAACTACAGGCTTTCCAGGGCAAGACGTGGGAACATCGTGGAAGCTTGCGCATCCTGCACAAATCTCATGGCCACCGCTACCACAGTGTTACGGAACAGGCTGTGGACGCCAACAAGGCAATGGGATATGGAGCCTGGGAATGGAGGCAAGGGCGACGCTGATAGACACTGTGGATGTGCAAGGCCCGAACAGAGCTTCATGTGAAGGGAGAAGAAGCAGCGGCAACCTCCTGAAACAACTGGTGCAACTTCCCCAGCTGGAGCAGTGGAGTGGCAAGACATGAATGGACAGATGCTAATGGATGCTTCCTTCAGCCTGTCTCATCAACACTTGATTGAGATTGGTTATGGCATGATCTTGAGTGGCCCTACAATGAACAGGGCATTTAATAAAAGAGTTTGTGTTGCTTGTACTGGAGGTTTATCTATCCCAAGCTATTATCCATCCCAACAGGGTATTCCTGTCCATCCCACTGCTATCCTTTACCTATCCCCAAGCATGCAAAGGCTTAAACCCCATTTCTAAAAGTTTCCACCAAGACTTTATTTAATAAAATAAATGAGGCAAGTGTGTGAGCAAAGAATAAACTTTATTAATAACAAATTTGTAAAAGCAAAATGACCCAAGTAAAGTGTCCCAAGCAAAGATAAAGTCCAACAAAGGTAGCAACCCAGTCTCTGGCACTCTTCTCAGTCATCTCTGAGGCATGTCAAGTTTGGGCCTGTCTGGTCTGCAGCTGAGCGAGGGAGGCCTCGTGGGTGGATCTTTGGTGTGGTGACATCTGTGGCATGGTGGCATTCAATGAACCTGCGGGCGGACTGGGAACGGGCTTCCTGTTGCTGCTGACTCCTGATGAGCTGTAAACTTAGTCAGGTGAAGGCTGAAGCATAAGCCTTGGAAGGGGCTGTTACATCATCTGGGTTGGTTTGGAGCTATACCTGGACTGGTCGGAGCAGGTTCAGCTGGGCCTGGAGGGTTGTGCAGAAGACCGGTGATCCTCTCCTTTATAACCTGGTACCTGTTGATTCGGACATGTCCATTGAGGTTATGGTTGATGTAGGTGAGGAAGGCTTTCTGTGTAGAGGATTGGTATGTCGGTCGTGTAACCAGCTGAGAGAGGAGAATCTACCACTGGGCTTTTGATGGTGTCCCTTATCTCCAGCAGGTTCATGTGTGGCTTCTGTCCGCTCCGGTCTGGTTTTCTCTGCCTGCTTTTCTGTGGAGGTGAAACTGGGTGTGGGTGTGGGTCTGGTCTTGGGTGGAAGTGCCCTCCCCTTGGCCTTCCACTGCATCAAGGGGTTCCTCCATGCGCTCCAACCATGGGGAGTGCAGCTTCGGGGGGTGTCCCGTCGGTGGGACGCTCC
>BHFT01058323.1:0-29052 GCA_004320025.1 Laticauda laticaudata
GTTTTAGATTGCGTAGTGCTTTTTCAACATTGTCTTCTGTAAAATCGATATATATTAGATCATTGTAGTTTTCTGTGGTTCGGCTAGGAAATATTGGGCATGATCCATTGCTGTTTACAAATACTGAGCCAAAAACTGTGTTAAAGAGGCTGGCTTTAATGGTGTCATCACTGTAGTCTTCACCATTAGGTCCTTTCTGGGGTGGGATGGACCTTGAGTCTTTTAGTTTGTTGTTTCCAAATTGTAAAAAGCGCAGGTAGAATTGGTACGTAGAAGGTTTTCCTCTTGTTTAATGTGATAATTGGTGCATTCAGTCTTTATCCGATGGCATATTTTTTTGTTTTGGTTTTCGAAGTTGGCAACATAACCAGATTTGTTTTTCGTCCAGAGTGATTTCTTTTTGGATTCAAGTTTTCTTATTGCTATGGGTAATCTGGGTTTTTCTTTTTGGTTTTGGGAGTTGTTGTTGGTACATATAGTTTGATTACTCTAATATATCTTACATATCTGCTACTAATATTCTCTCCTATTAGATTCATTATTGTGTGCATTGAAGAGTACTTATATTGCATTGTAGCAAGCTGATTAGCAAATGTTTTTCTACAGATGAGAGGAAAAAACTATTTCAGAGCGCATAAGCTGGTGTCATGTCAAAAGAGATGCTGACACTTAGACTAGGAATGGTGAGAAATATCATAGATACAGGAACAATCATATTCTAATCTTTAGAACCTAATGGAAGATTTTGATAATTTATGTGTTACAAGAAACATTATTTTTTGGAGGGTGAGGAGCTTGTTTGTTTAGCCAATTTTAGTTCTGAGTTGAATTTCTTCATTTCTTTGCTTTTCACTCCTTTACAGGCTTTAAGCCTCCTTCCCCCAAGAAAATGAAGAGCAACAGAAACATGCATACACACTTGCAACAGATGGCAGTGCAGTAAAACATTAAATCCAATTTGGATACCTGAATCATACCATGCATAGTTTTTACACAGGCTCCAAATAAAGTTCTGTGACTTTTCCTGGGAATTCTAGCCTTGAAATTGACATCCTGAAGACCGAGGTTAGAACAAAAATATCATCTGTGTAGAGAACTTTTTTATATATAAAAGAATTAATATCACAGTAACTCAGCAAAAGAGCAGAACAGAATAGAATTCTTTATGGGTCAAGTGTGATGGGACACACAAGGGATTTGTCCCTGGTGCTTAAGCACTTGATTTACATACAAGCAACACAACGGTAAATCATAAGATACAATGATAAATCATAAGATACAACTAACAAAGTGATAATTATCAGATACCAACAGGAGTAAGTAATAGGAAAGGTGAGAAGGATAATGGTAATACAGTTGTACTACATGGGTAAATGTCTATTGTGTCTAAGACGATGTCTAAAACAGTGTTGTGGGAATTATGTGTTCAGCAGAGTGATGGCCTGGGGAAAATACTGTCTTTGTGTCTAGTTGTTTTGGCATGCAATGACCTATAGTGGTGCCCTGAGGGGAGAAGTTGAAACAGTTTATGTCCAGGATGGGAGGGGACTGTAGATATTTTTCTCAGGCTTCTTTGTGGCTCCTGCAGTATACAGGACCTCAATGGAAGGGCAGACAGACTGGTTGTGATAGTTTTTTTCCAACTATCCCTTGAAGTAGTCCTCAGCTTATGAATAGTTGCTTAGCAGCTATTTAAAGTTACAATAAACCCCCCAAAAGAGGCTTATGGCACAGATTGGAAGGTCTGACATCTGTGGTTATATGACTGCATTTTGGATGCTCAGCAACCTGCACTTATGGCTGCTTTGCAGTGTCCCATGATCAAATGACTACAATTTACTTTGTTTTTGCCAGAAAACAACATTTACTTCTGGTTTCTAGCAAAAACCACTCCATAGGAAACATTGGGTTCATTAAAAACTACCAAATCTGTTTTTTAAAAAAGCTATTTCCTATCAGTGGCACTTTTTCCCCACCACTTACTAATTCACGAAAGCTATTGCCTAAAATTACAACAACAACAAAACATTGCATGGAAACATTATAAAATAATAATAATAATGCCTTAAGGACAAATGTACTCGTATACAAAGCCAGAACTGAGAAGACAGGAACAGACAGTAAGTGCTGCCTATGCAAAGAAGCTGAAGAAATAGTGGACCACCTGGTAAGCTACTGCAAGAAGATTGCACAAACTGATTACAAGTAGCGGCATGACAAAGTAGCAACAATGGTGCATTGGAAGATCTGCAAGAAATATCATTTGCCTGTAAGCAAGAACTGGTGGGACCATAAAATAGAAAAAGTCACAGAAAATGAAAAAGTTAAATTGCTCTGGGACTTCAGAATCCAGACAGACAGGCACCTGCCATATTACACGCTGGAGTTAACAGTTGTCGATAAGAAAGACAATAAATCTGAATAGTGGATGTAGCAGTGCTTGGAGAAGCAGAATAGAAGAGAAAGAACAGGAGAAGATAACAAAATACAAAGACCTACAAATAAAAATAGAACAACTATGGCAAAGACATTTGTGAACACTTAACAATTCTAAGCTGAATCCTCTTTTGACTCACCCCCTGGCTTTGCCTGCTCTTCTCCTCCAATCTCACATTTTAAGGACAGAGTGAAACTGGAGCTATTCACACAATGATAGTTCAGATTTATTTATAATGATTGTTATGGGCTTCATACTCTATAGTTTCACTGAAGCACGGTGCTCAAGATGGCTAACAACATAAAAATAAATCAACAATGTACCAAAGGTGCTTTTCAAGAGGCAACTGGACTTTCTGGGTTTTTTTTTTTTTTGAGACATTTTGCTTCTNACTGGACTTTCTGGGTTTTTTTTTTTTTTGAGACATTTTGCTTCTCATCCAAGAAGCTTCTTTAGCTCTGGCTAGATGGTGGGGAATGGAAGGATTTCTGTTGCCAGAGAGTCTTTGAGACCCTCAGGTGCATTCTAAAAAGAATGCAAATGACCAGCTGTCTGGAAGGAGTATAAATCCTTCCATTCTCCACCATCCAGCCAGAGTTGAAGAAGCTTCTTGGATAAGAAGTGAAGAGTCTTCAAATAAAAAACCAGAAACTCCAATTGCCTCTTGAAAAAGAACCTTTGGGACAACACTGACTTGGATTACTGAGAATCTCCATAGACAAATCAACAATGTAATTAAAATCCAAATTCAAAGCCCAGCTAAAACATATTTTTAAGCAATAACAAAGCCTAATCTTCTCCCCATCTCTGTAGTGCATATCCATGCTTGTAAATAACAACCCTGTCTGACCAAAATTGTTTTGACCTGATAACAGAAAAGCAATAAGGCAGCCTGTCCTCCCATAGTAGGATATTTCACCACCAAGAAGACCTACCATTACATTGCTATCAAACACATCTCAAAGGTGTTATTTCAAAGAGAAAGTTTTCTCTTGAAAAATTTAATACCCTGGTAAGCATGTCAGACAGAACTGAGAGCTTCAGCCTGAGTTCAGCTCAAAACCTAAGCAGGGAGCTGAAAAACAAGCCTTAGAACTGATGTTGGAGATATAGAAAATGGCAGAAATAGGACTTCCGGTTTGAGCCTCTTCAGCGACAGACCGAAACCTCATCTCTGCAAGGCTTCGATCCGTGCTCGCTGCTGGAGCGCCCCAAGATGGCTGGTTTCGGGGTTAAGCCACCCTGTAGAGGTGGTGAAGAAAGGGGAGACTGCCTGCAGGGTTGAGGAGAACCGCATCTCTCCTCCCCAGCTGGCCATTATTCCTTTTCACGAAGGTGGTTGTAGTGGTGGTCAGAAATGGCCACCACAAAGAAGAACTCGACCAGAAAAGAATGTGCAGGAGGAAGATAAGAACAGAAAGTTTGGATTGACTGGTCAAACACCAAAAAAGCAACAAATAAAGTATTCCTGGATTGAAACTAATTAAAAAAACAAATACATTGTGTCCCTAAGAAGATTTTTAAACTGCCAAAGGAGGAGAGAAAAGGGCAAAATATTTGGTTTTTTTTTCTTCTTTTCCTATACTGACAGCTAAGAGACTTAAGGAAAACAAAATTGGAAAAAAATCCACTTTGGACATTAATAGGCATTTAAGTGCTGAAAATAAAAAGTCAAAGGATAATAAAGATTTCTGGATAATCAAAGCTTTTGAAAACAGAAAAGGAGAGAAAAAGAATAAAGAGGCAGGATCTGGAAGGGAGGAGACTGTTGGAATTAAAAACTTTACCACACAAATATCAACAAGACTTTCCAAAATATGACATTTTAACTGACATTCAGCAACAAAAACCCCAGGATAGAGAAAGGGAAAAAAGATAATTGAAGAAGAAATAACTCGCGGACTATTTGGATTTACTTGAGGATTTCTGTTTGGTTTGTATTTTGAATGACTAAATCAAACTGGGTGGTTGTTTAAAAACTGATTTAAAGCATCCACTTATAGAGAGTGAAAAAGGAAACTTAAAAAGTACAAAGAAAGATGCACAAAGTAGGGAAAGGTTCTTGTTGCTTCGCTATTTCAGTTTTCTTGAAATGGAGATTTGGAATTATGAGAAAACAACAGAAATGCCTGCGAGGAAACAAGAATATTGTGGACAAAGAAGAAACCATCTTTAAATGGAACAAGTAAATCGTAAGGTGGGCGGGGAAAAGGAAAATGGTGGGAAGAGATTGGAAGTTTAAAGATTGGGAAAAAAACTCCCCCCCCAAAAAATAGAAGATTGAAAAAAATTAAGTATAAATCAGAAAGCACAAGAAGACGGGAAATGCAGAAGAGAGAATTAGATGCTCGAGACGACAAAGGCGGTTACAAAAAGGGGAAGGAAAAGATGAGAGGGAGAAAGAAGGAAAGAAGTTATAAAGGACAGAAACAAACATATAGGAAATCTAGGCCTATTTGGAGATAATGGGTTTGAAATTTAATGAAAAGGGATTTGCAAGGACAGTAAGACTAGCATCTTGTTATAACTGGAAACAGAAAGGTAATTTTAGAAAATATGAAACAATGTAGATTAAAAATATGTAATGTTAAATGTTTGATAAAATAGCTATCTCTTCAAGTGGAATGCTTGTCAATAAAATAAAATGTAATAAAATGAATATTTAATGATTTAACAAACTGTGAAGAGATAAGGGAAAAATTAAATTAGGGGATTATGTGTTCTATTAAGGACAGTATGATATTCATTGAAAATAAGGTTAAAGTGTGAAGATTTTAATGATTATTTAGATGATAGAACGAACTGGCATGGAATGAGGGTTTATAATTAATATCTATTTTATATCCTCTTTTTTTCCAAGGAAAAAAGAATGTACCAAGCAGAATTCGATGTTGGATCTATATATTATGTATTATATTGAAGGGTGGTCATTAACCTTAAGGTATATACTGAAGTATTAAATAAGGAGTTGATCGGATGCAATTAAAGATATAAAGGTAATTGAGTAACTTATAGGAGAAAATTTGTTAATGAGAAAAGTTAATATGAAATTGAAACAGAACGACAAAAGTCATAAATATAATGATTTTGAATTTAGATGCAGATAATCAAAAATAAATTGAGAAATTCAAAGCAGAGGAAAAACTATATAGTAAATTTAGAATGAGGTATAGAATGGAACTAGAACACAAAAAGAGCATAAAATTGAGGTTTTGTGTGCTGAATAAAGAAGTCTCAACCGGGACCATGCTATTTTCAAAAAAGATGTTTTACTTGTATTTTGTATGTGTGAAAACCCAAATAAAACTTGATTTAAAAGAAGAAAAAGAAAATGGCAGAAATTAATTCAGACATATTGTAGACACAGTGTTCTACCAACAAAAGTGATTTTTATGGAAATAATTTATTCTCATATTCTAGTGTACACTGGTCTTATTTTCACAATGGGTGAGTATATCTTAATTACAACCCAAGTTTACAATCTAAGAAACATTTACAGAACTTCCTGGAAAGTCCTTACTCTTTCTAATCCCCTTCTTATTCACACTGTTGTTGTATGTAATCACTGGACTTTGTTATGTTAATTCTTCCTCCTTTATCTTAGGTTTACTAGGTGGATTTGCATCACCCTTAGCTTCTTTCAGATGGGCAGTTTGGGTTTTTTTTTTTCTTACTTATTTTATTTCTGTGCTATCTCCTGGGTACAAGTGCATACAGTATGTGTGATCACACAATCAAGACTACTCCTAAAGCCACAGTAATTTTTTGGGATCCTTTTGGGAGGTCTAATAAGCTTAACTGGGGTAAAAGTATATTAAAGACAGATGTATGATTTAAAGTCTGTTTGTATAAGACAGGAATACATTCATGGTAAAACCAGACTCATGTATTTAATGACAAAGACAGATTCTCAATGGGGCTGGTAATGTCCTTCACTAAAAGTAGTCAAGGAGAAGCTGGGCAACTGTTTGTTACACTTGGTGCAATTCCAGATTTCTACTGACGACTGAATAGCAGTTTATTGGGTCAGAATTACTAACATTTTTTGTAATTTTCTATTTCTATAATTTTAAATCTAGCTCAGTGCATTCTGGAAGGTCTTTTCAAAGGGAATAAATAATCTAATGCTTTTACAACAGACAATACACTATTACTGACCTCACAGTCAGAAAGTGAGTTATTTATTTCTCTATAATGTCCTGTATTCCACATTCATGATTGTATGGAGAAAAGTAAAAAAAAAAAGTATTTCTGATTCAGTAGACGAATAATTCAGCCTCTTTCAATTTCAATGGGCAAAAGAAGGCTGATGTACATTTGAAAATGAAAGTAAGACATACAATTTGTGAGTGAATAATACAAAGAAAACTATGAGAAGTTCCTGTATCAGTATTAGGAGAGGATAATTTTAAATTGCTCAGCAGAAACTTTCCTTTACCTGTTTTTGCTCAGTTTGACAATATAGAGATTGATGTTTTTGTCACATTCTGCATGTTTTGCTTTGCATTATTCAAATGTCTTTCCAGAAATCTGCTTCCATGGGAAATTTCCAAGTTTCCATGAAATCCCAAAAGGGCTTTCTCACTAGTCATTCTACTCTCACTGTTAAGGAGAAATTGGAAGGTGGGGGGAAAATACCTATGTACCACCCAGGTCACCCACTCCTCTCCTTGCCAATCCACTGCACTCCCAGATCCAGGCTTCCCCTGACATGCTAGGGAACCTGCAAAACAATCAGACACCAGACTGCTTAATCCTTTCTGCCAAATTGACACAAAGGCCATAACTGACAAACAGTGTCTCCTGTTAAGGAATTGCCCAATTCCAGCAAACTTAATCATAACTAAAGAAAATCCCCTTAAGACATGGAACTCTTTTAAACCTACAAAGACAACTCATCAACACCAAAACTTTCATCCAAAATCCAGCATTCCAACAAACAAAAGATTAGGATTGACATACATAGAAAACTACATTTCCACCTTCGTTGTCTTAAAGGTGCCCTTTCACAAGGCAACTGAACTGTTTTTTTCCTTGAGGAAGAAAACATTTTGCTTCTCATTCATGAAGCTTCGTGGAGGATTAGCCAGCTAATCCATAAATTTAATCGGCTAATTTGCAGACACATCCACAAAACTCACAAAAACCCATCTCTTGTAAATATCATTGCCTCTGTCTTTCAACCAGTGGACCACCTTCAAAAGCCATAGTGCATTTTATGCTGTCAAATAAGCATTTGTCCAGTATGTTCATTCATGCCCTGGATTCGATTTGAACCCAGAATTTTTCTTTTAACAGGAGAATTGTTGGAGAATAATATATTTTTCCATTTGGGAATAATTCCCAAAGGTTATTTGTGACCCGCTGTAGTTTTACTCGTTTTAAGGTCATTTAAGAGTTCTGTAAATAAAAACCTTTCAATGGATCTTTTTGTCTGTATTTGATATTTTTTAAAAAATGTATCGCCTATAACATGAAGCAAGCCATCATGAAAGATTGCAATATCTTTCATAAATTCAGTTGAAGATATCACTGCTTTACAGAAATGGTTTTTTTTTTTAACAGAGGAAAGAAAAAATCTATTTTGTTGAAGAGCTGATAAAATGTGCAAAGTTTTCCACAAAATTCAGTACCTCATACCTTGACTTCTTAATTGTCTGTGTGTAGTCATACACTAGTTGTGTCCAATGGAGCTCGTCTTGCTTTTTGTTCCCTATGTATTCCATCTACTAATTGGTATATATAATTTACTTCACAGCCTGCTCTGCCAGATTTCCTATGCATTAGTCTAATTAAGGGAAGCTCAATAATTATATTTCTAATATCATAATGGGCTACAAAAACTTTGCAGATTGAGCTTCTAGCTGAGCAAATTCTCACAACAGGATGAAAAATCCTATTTTAGGGCCACACACCAGGAACAGGTGATAGCCAGTTTATATTTATCTCCAAAAGTTATTGTGCTATGCAAAGGGAAAATCTAACAAAAGGAGACAATTTAATTTTCCCTACCCTGGGGGGCTATTTAAAGAACATTATTTAAATCCTATCTTTTCATGTCTCCATTTTCAAGGAGGTTAACAGAATAAAACACATGGATTAAGAATAGACACTCAAATTTTAATCAACACAGCCTTATGAAATAAATGAAACAACATATATTATTTTATATAGTTGGTACCATTTTTCCATTCAGTCGTCCAAGTCAGAGGTGGTATTCAGCCAGTTCTGACAGGTTCTGGAGAGCTGGTAGTGGAAATTTTGAACAGTTCAGAGAACCGGCAAAAACCACCTCTGACTGGCCCTGCCCCTATCTGTTCTCTGCCTCCCGAGTCCCAGCTGATCGACTGAGTCTTCATTTGTTGCCCTGCATAGGAGAATGGAGCTGAAAAGCAGGTTAGTGGGGTGGGGAGGGAATGGGAATTTTACAGTATCTTTCCCCTGGAGTGGGGTGGAAATGGAGACTGTCACATCCACAATGCCATACTATGCCCACCAAGCCATGCCCACAGAACCGGTAGTAAAACAATTTGAATACCACCGCTGCTCCAAATGATTATTTTGATGAAACTTGCAATGAAAAGTAGTACTCAAGTTATAACATCAAAGCAAGTGAGTACCTTATGCAGTCTTCTGAAGACAACCAAATTTACCTGTGTTGTTTGACAAACTACCTGTGTTGAGTTCTGAAAGAAAGGGTGAGAACTTTCTAATGTATCATCTATACACTGTGTCATCTAATGTATCTTTTCTAATGTATTATCTATACAACTCAAGGAAATGCATTAGTGGTCCATAAATTAAAATAAAAGCTCATTTTATTTTAATTTATGGTTATAATTATAATTTTTAACCCATTACATATATATATTAATTTGGTATATGCACATTATATCATTTGCATACTCAGAACTGGAAAAGCAAGTCTTCATTAGAACTAAAACTATCATCCATAAAGATACATTAATTGCAGAGATCAGGCTACATTAAACATGCTGCTAAATGCATTATTAGGATACAATATTATTAGGGTTCTAAAACATTTTATATCAGTTATTAGGAAGTGGTTTAATTTGACAGATAGCATGGAAAGGACTGGGGTGAGTTCCTCCCACAGTTCCAAGGGAAATCTACCTGCCACATTCCTATATGTGTTGGTGACCTTGGATGAGGGGGGGGGGAAGACAATTTTGGATTATCTTGATTTTGCAGATCAGAAACCAGCTGGGAAGGTTACGAATGGTGATCACACATGACCCCGGGACAATGCAACTGTCATAAATACATGCCAGTTACCAAGCACCTGAATTTTGGCCACATGACTTTGGAGATGGTGCAATGGTGTGAAAATAAGTCATAAGTCACCTTTTCCACTGCTGCTGTAACTTTCATTGGTGGTGCTCATTTGTGACCATAATAAACATTGATTGACTGGTTTAGCATATTTGCTTCTAATTTTTCAGCAGCTAAGAGAGATCAGAGCTTGGAGTTCATTGCTCAACACACCTCTCAGCGTATGTCACCCTGTTTTTCTTTCGAGTAACTGCACAAATTACATGTTATCACTTAAGTCAAGGGTATCAAACTCAATTTCATTGAGGGCTGCATCAGGGCCGTGGTTGACCTGGTGAAGGGGTAGGAGGTGTGGCTGGCTGGTTGAGTGTAACTGACTAGGAGGGTGTGGCCAGATTGATGCCACTCCCCAAACTGTTGGACTGTTTCCTCTTCACAATGAGTAGACCGGGCTGAAGTCACACTGATCTAATTGGGTAGACCAGGCTGAAGCTACATTGGCCTGATCTTTCCTCTCTGCATTGGGTAGATCGGGATGAAGTGACACAAGTAGACCAGGCTGAAGCAATAGATCCAACCACATCATAGGCCGTATCCCTCCCATGGGCTTTGAGTTTGATCCCCCTGGCTTAAGGGCTATACAAGAAAAGAATTTTAGAAAATTGCACCAACTTTAAGAGCCTGGAGGGGAAAAAATAATAATTCAGCCTTGCTTGGGTTTTTAAATGGTTAGCGTGATTGGATTTGTGCTTGCTTGTTTGTTTTTTAAACAGAAGTTTCAAATTTTTAGGAGCAATAACCAGGATAGCTAGAAGTTTCAAAGAATATGTATAGCGATTGAAAGCAAATCTAAGATAATGTTGCAGGATCCAATATGGGTCAGATGCTGGAACCAGAGGTTTAGTCTTCTGAGCTTCTGGACTCATACTGAAGCTCATTATGCTGATTTACTTCCAGTATCAGAGTTCCAAGTAATATATCCATATCGAACAGAACTCCAAGGCAGGTAGATTCCTCAAAGAATAGTTTTATTGAATATATCATATTGGCACAGGCTGGTGAAAACTGACTCTGAATGTTCCCATGGTTTTCACCTGATTAAAAGTAGCAGTTTTCTCTCTTCCACAAACCAATAGACACATGGTCCAATCAAGGTGCCGTGCGGTTGCCTGATAACTTCACTCCTCTTCTCTCTGACCACTTGTGGGAATGTCCTTGGTTTCTAGGAGAAAGTATTTTGTTTTGGCTAAAAAAAAAAAATAGCTATCTCTATTCCCTACTCCCTGTCCCTCAGCTCCAGTGTGGCAATGCTGAAACCCCAAAATGGCCTCAGTTAGGTCAGCTTCAGGGATGACAGCCAGTTTATCAAGTACTTAGGAGCTGAGGACTTAGCAGCACAAGGAAACAACAGCCAGTAGCTGGCCATCAACATACCAATCAGAGATAGTATTCAGCAGATTCTGACCAGTTCTGGAGAACCAGTAATGGAAATTTTGAGTAGTTTGGAGAACTGGAAAACACCACCTCTGACTGGCCACACCTCCATTGATTCTCTGCCTCCTTAATCCCAGCTGATAGCTGGGTCTTCTTTTGTTGCTCTGCATAGGAGAATGGAGCTGGAAAGCAGGTTAATGAGGTGAGGAGGGAATGGGGATTTTGCAGTAACCTTCCCCCAGGAGTGGGGAGGGAATGGAGATTTGGCAGTATCGTTTCCCTGCCATGCCCACCAAGCCATGCCACACCCACCAAGCCACGCCCATGGAACTGGTAGTAAAAATGTGAATCTCACCACTGATACCAATCAATCAATAGGAAGCCACACCCATCCAGGCACTATGTAAATATGACATATAAATCAGTCAAAAGCTCACATTCTGCTAGAAAGAAGTTCCCCGATGATGTAGTCCTGCATGAATCAACATGAAGCTCAGAAGACTAAGCTTCTGGTCCCAGTGACCAACCCAGATTGGATCCTACAATATCTATAGTATTAATTAGCATGCAATTCAGCTGAAACAATATTCCAATCCAAGGCAGCTGTCTCTTATAGGACAGTGTTCAACATTCCAATTATCCATAAAGAATTAAGTTCTGTGTCCAATAAAAGTGTATCAGTTTCAAAATCCTTTTGCTCATCTACTGTATAGGCCACTTGTAAATAATTTTGTTTCGCAAGTCTTCCTCAATTAACATTTTTTCTTGTATTTCACACATGAATAGTTGCACCGTTGAAATGGGCAATCCATTCCCAAATTAATAGCCAAGGAGTCTTCTCTCATGCTCCCTCTTCTATAACGCTAGAAATGAAGGGCATGGAGAAAGAATTTTCATTAATATCGCAAAGCAATTAAAATATTTTCCTTAACACTGACTCAGTACTCTTTAAGATGCATGTATAAATAAAAATAAAAAAGCCAAAATGTTTCTCATAGAGTAATTACATGGAAGTAATACAGTATCCAATAAAGCTGGACAAACTAGAAATTAATAAGTTTTTACTCCTCTAACGAGCAAGATTTTAACTGAGGACTTCTAGCAACGATTGTGAAGTGACTGCTTTAAAATAAGGCATTGTTTTTTCGTGGGTTTTTTTTAAGGGTAGATCAAATTTGTTAAATTCCACATGTGAACATTCATATCCATTTTTCATGCATGTTTGTAAGGATGTATTCTTCTATACTTTGATAAGCAATTTCCCTAATATTTTGCATTCTAGGTCGCTTTTTTCCAACACATACTTTTTGTGTACATTTGCATCTAAACTGATAGATGCTCGAATAGTAAACAGTATTCCATATTTTTTTTTTAAAAAAAGAGTATACGGGTAGCTGAATGTAAAGTGCATGTGGCTCTATTTATATGGTTTTGAGAGCTGGGTATGTCAGGAGAAACATAAAACTAATGCAGTGGAAATGGGATATTTACAATGTAAATATTTTTTTTAAAAAAGAAGAAACAAAGTCAATTTTCTATCAAGAACTTAAACATAAGAGAATTGGTGAATAGTGAAGAGGAAGAAGAAGGTCAAATAGTCATGGTGAGGTAGATTTCATGAATGCCTAAAAGGAAAGGTAAGAAATGTTAAGAAGAAAACTCAGTGTGAGGGATTTTGGTCAAGATGGAGAGCTATAGTTAATTGTATTGTGTTAGACTAATTTAACTGTCTTTTCTTTTCTTATCTACCATTTCTTGCCTTACATTTTCCTTTTCTTTTTGTAGTGTACACTTTTGTAGTGTGTAGTGCTTACTGCCCAAAGAGAATAATCTCATGCACATATGTATATATATAGGCACTGAATATTTATTTAACAAATTTATATAGCCACTCAATTCACACATGGATAACTCTGGGAGCTTACAAAATTACACACACACACTAAAAAACCTCACCCCATTTCACTCACAGCAGTAACAACAAAATCAAACCAGCCACTTGATCAACTCCATCTTCATATGTCATGTTTTTAGGGCCTTTGGGAAAAGCAACAGATTGAGGGCCAACTGTCCCCTTGGCAGAATGACATTCCATAGAGAAGGGGCCACTACAGTGATCTTACCAGATGACAATCCCCAATTGATGGAGCTTAGAATTTCACTTCTATGTAATATAGATGACACAAACTCACTGAGGAGGATCAAATTATCTTTTTACATTATTGAAGAGGATTTGATTGCCTTTGGGTTAAAAGCTAATATGATGGTGTATCTGTTTACCCTTAAGGTGCCATGACTTGAAGTCAACAAGCTTAGAAATGAAATTTAGACTACACATTTCTGCAGGGGTGGGATTCAAAATTTTTAACAACCGGTTCTGTGGGCATGGCTTTGGTGGTGGGCATGGCTTAGGTGGTCATGTGACTGGGTGGACATGGCTTGGTGGTCATGTTATTGGCTGGGTGCGGCCAACTCAATATCACTCACATTGAGGCACGCATCTCCTTGCCTGGCCTCTCATGACTGTGGGTATGTTGCAACAGTCGTAAGTGTGATAAACAGACATAAGTCACTTTTTTCAGTGCCATTGTAACTTTAAATGGTCACTCCACACTAGCAAAGTACCAACAAAAGAGGGGAAAAAAACTCCAGAAACATTCCTGAGACAGGAAGTCTAGTCCTGCCAAGAATGTAATAAGGGTTAACGGAGAGGCAGTTTCTGTAAGTGTTGTAGAGCGGCGGATAAGGACTGAGGTGGACTTGGAACAACAAGGTAGGAATCTTTATTTAAAAACAAGGAGTTGCCGCGACTGCCGAACTAGCGAGCAGTCAGCAAGCGACAACAGCTGGCGCCGTTTGACAGCACTATATATAGCCGGCTGTCAAACGGCATCAGCCAATCAGGGCGGTCCACGCTCCTGCCAGAAACGCGGACCAGAGGGGAAACCGAACGTCAACGCAACAGTAAGCAACACCAAAATTCCTGCCTTCCTTACAGGATTAGGCCAGTAATTTCTTCTAACAACCAGTTCTCCGAACTGCTTAAAATGTTGACAACTGGTTCTAGTGAATAGGTGCGAACTGGTAGAATCCCACCCCTGAGAGTAACTGACCCAAAGTCACCAGTCAGTTTTTCGTATTTAAGGATGAACTAAAACCTATTGCCTTCCTGAACTACAACTTAACCACTACATCAAAATGGCTGTCACAACTGACTTGGCTCCATCGATGCCTGCACCTGATTCTGTCTTGGGTTTTGCTATATAGAAATTGGAGTGGGCTGGTGAATTCCTAGGAATGGGGTAGTTTATGGAATGAATGAGTGCCTGTTGTTGCTGGGGAGATATTATCCATCAAGGTCAAGTTATGAGATATATTTGAGTGGCACAGAACTGCTTTCCCACAACAGAAGAACTGAACTCAATAAATGTACTATGAGCTGTGAGTGGCCCATACAGGAAAAAGAGATTTTACCTATGGGAGTTTTGGTGGGAAAATCCCAGAACTGACTTTGCTTCTGCTGTGCCCAGATGGATCATTCAACAAAGCTTTACTCTCGATAGATCTGGGGGTTTCTTTTGTTGAATGTACCCAGTAGGACAGTTGAAAATGGCTCTCTTTTTCCCATCCCAACAGGAAATGCTGGCCACTGATCACCACTGATCACTGATTTTGCACTTAAAGCTTGACTTGTTGGCAAAATAGCACTGGCAGAACACGCATATCAAACAAACCCAAACAACTAAAAATATTAGTTTCATGTCAATTAGAACCTCATCATTAGTATTAAAAATGGTGCTTGATTGAGAATTTGTATGGGGCTGTAATGCATATTTAATTTCATCTGTGCTATAGGTAAAAGACAAAACTGGATGTTTATGTAAGAGAGAGATAGAGGAAAAAGTGGGGGAAAGGGAAAAAAAATAATGGATGATGTAGAATAACTATAGAAAAACAGTACATGGCAACCTCCCCTCATCTTCTATTAGGCAGTAATTGTGTTTATAATAAGGTTATGCATACTGAAACAGAGTCATAAAGTTACCTCTATCTGGTTACTTAAACAACTTTTATTTAGTATATTCATATTCATTTTTACTACAAATGAGCCTTTCTTGGTTATCCAAGTGAAAAATCCAAGTGTGCTTTGAACAATGATGTTTTCATTAAGAAAAACTGCTGTTCCAATTCTCATACAAAATGCTGTTAACTTTGTTGGCAGCTGAGTCAGTACACTGCTGTGAGGAACGATATTTTTCACAATTGCCTCTTAAATTGAGGGCACCCTACAGTGGGTTCTCAAATCTAAATCAATTTTAAATAAGCCAATCCCAGGAAATTGGGAAAAAAAGTCCATTATAATCAATAGAAGAAATGTCTATTTAGGTTACCAGGCCCAGGAACGAGTATTATTAGAAATAGTGGGTTTTATTATCAGCTTTATTGCACAATGATGTCTGGTCTTTATTGGAAGAAACATGACATTTTAACATTTTATTCCCTTTGTTCCAGCAGCCTCCCACAGTGAATGTAACCTTTGCCGTTCACAAGAGACTTTATATACTACAAAAAAGTATCATGCAGAAAAACTACAAGAGTGTAATCGGAGGGATGGAGGTGCCAAGAGTAGCACCTGACATGAAGGCAAATGAACCAAACAGCCAGCAGCAAACAAAACACCCAGGCATGAACTATACTGAGACAGCCCAGAGTTAACTTTGTGGGTGGCCACACATGTTGGGTAGCCATATAAATTTGTTTTATAAATATATATATTCCTAGAAATGATCAAAGATCTACACGTAGAACAAGAAGATCTGCTTGTAAGTTTCGACGTGGTTTCAATTCACTCAAGTCCGATAAAAGAAACTCTTGAAGATCATCAAAAATAAATACCAACCAGCTAAAGACCTCATGGAACTAACAGAACACTGCTAACCAACACATATTTCATAACAAAGGACAAAGATACAAGCAAATTGAAGGAGCCCCTATGGATCACCACTGTCACCTCGTCCATTGCAAAACCTGTTCATGGAAGAATTCGAATCCAACAGCCCTGGCTAATGCCACCCACAAACCCAAACTATGGCTAAGATACATCGATGACACATTTGTGATTTGCCCGCATGAAAAGAAACCTAAACAATTTCCTAACACACCTAAACAACACACAGCCCAAAATCAAGTTCACCATGGAAAACGGAAATAAACAAACAATACATTCCTAGATGTACTAATCTACAAAAGAAACGATGGCACCCTGGGACACACCATATACCAAAAGAAAACACACACCAAACCGCTACCCTCAACGCCCAATCCACCACCACCCCAGCACAGATAAATTCCGTGGCGAAGACACTAATTACCAGAACCAAAGCCTGCAGATAAGACACATATAAAGACTGAACTATGCACCCTGACTGAAGTATTACAGCCAATGGCTTCCAAAAAAACAAAAATCACCAGCTTGATCACAAAACACACCAAGACATACAGAGACCTAGAAGACCAACAGACTCATGGAAAAGCTGTCTTGCCTACATAATAGGTACTACAGATAAAATCAGTAAGATACTTCACAGGCATCAACATCAAGACTGCCTTCAAAACAGACAAAAAAATAGCAGCCATCCTGAGGAACCCCAAAGACAAAATTTGACTGGAAAACCAAGGCATATACGAAATTCCCTCGTAATCTAATGCCGGCACATACATTGCGACAGACCAATAGAATAAGTACCCGCCGGATGAACACAAAATGCAAGTAAAAAGCTGGAACCCACCTCTCTACACTAGTCCAACACATGAAAACCAACAGGTCACAACATCAACTTCAAGACACTAAACCCTAGCCACTATAGAAACCCCAGCCACAAAATCATCAGAGAAGCCATAGAGATTGAAAAAAAGACCTGAAAGCATGAATAAGAAGAGATGATTTCCAGCAGACTGTCAATCATTTGGAAGCCTGCACTCTCAATAGAAAGATCTCACCACACAGGCCAGGCAAACACCTGGGCACAACAGACTCCCTTTGATAGCTCCAACTCAAACACCCCCCCACCAGGCACCCAGGTGAAACCCAGCTTGCTAATGAAATAAAGCTTGCTGATGATAGCAGCCGTCCTTTCACACGGAGCAAAGCTGCATTGCAAGCCTCCACACAAGAACAGAGTGTTGCCAGCCAATCAAGCCACAAAAGAGACAGAAGAAACCAGAAACACCAATCAATCAAACTCCAAGTCAATGAACACAGACCAGGCTAATAGCCAATCAGAATAGACCAGCCCTCAAATTTGAAAACAGAGGAACTGTGAGACACACATCCACACAGAAGCCTGATGATGGCAGATGAGATTCTGCTGAAACGTTGCTACAACTTTAACCAGAACTAAATGACGTGGGACTAAATACCGAAGGAAGCTAAACAGCATATATATATACATACATACACACACACACACCACACACACACACACATCATATATATATATATATATATATATATGCTGTTCAGCTTTCCTCCGCGTATTATCCACGTCATTGTAGTGCTTTTAAAGTTGTAGCAACGTTTCAGCAGAATCTCATCTGCCATCATCAGGCTTCTGTATAGAGTTTATACAGAAATGAATACCTCCAGCTCAACACCCCACCAGGCACCGATGAAAACCTGGCTTCCTATAGATAATAGCACGTCCTTTCACATGAAGCCAAGCTGCACTGAAAGCCTCCCAGTGCAGGAGCAAAGTGTTGCCAGCCAATCAAAGCCACAAAATCAGGAGAAGAAACCACAGAAACACCAATCAAACAAACTCCAAGGTCCAATAAACACAGACCAAGACTCCCAACCAATCAGGATAGGCTAGCCTCAAATTTAAAACTCCAACGGCTGTGAGAACCCGGACCCACATCCATACAGAAGCCTGATGATGGCAGATGAGATTCTGCTGAAACGTTGCTAACAACTTTAAAAGCACTACAATGACGTGGATAATCCCGAAGGAGCTGAACAGCAACACATGTAAGTACCCGCGAAAGCTAAAAAAACATATATATATATATTTGGTGCTGTTTATCTTCCTTTTGGGTATTTATCCACGTCATTGTAGTTCTGTTAAAGTGTAGCTCATTGTAGTCTGTTGAATTGTAGCAATGTTTCAGCAGAATCTCATCTGCCATCATCATAGCTTCTGTATGGAAGTGTGTCTCACAGTTCCTCTGTTTCAAATTTGAGGCTGGTCTTATCTCCATTGGCTATTAACCTGGTCTGTGTTTAATAGCCAATCAGAAATAGACCAGCCTCAAATTTGAAACAGAGGAACTGTGAGACACACCTCCATACAGAAGCTGATGATTGCAGATGGATATCTGCTGAAATGTTGCTACACTACAGAACTACAATGAGCTAACTAAAGCTTTACACAGAACTACAATGACGTGGATAATACCGAAGGAACTGAGAGCTTAAAAAACATATATATATATACATATATATATATTTGTTTTCTGAGGTTTTCGCGAGTATTGTATGTGGATCTCTGGTTTATTCGGGTTTTCTCCCGCGTAGAATTGGAAGTATCTAGGCAACGTTTCGATGAAGTCTCATTCATCATCTTCAGGCTTGTTTCTTCAGCTCTGTGCTTCTCAGAGTAATGTGAGCTTGCAGCTGCTTCTTCCTTTTATACTGCTAGTGGGGGTGTGACTTGATTGGGTGGGGGTTTAGGCTGTGTTCTGATTGGTAGGGGGGTTGGCTGTGTTCTGATTGGCTGGGGTGGTTCTGCTTAGGTGGGGGCCTGGCTGTGCTCAGGTTAGTCTTAGTTGCTGGGGGATTTGAGGCTGGTGAGCTGTGATCTGTTGTTTGGCTTCGTGTTCGTGGTCGTGCACATCTCATGGTGGGTGTCAGTTTGCTTCTTGTATGGGTCAGAGGGGTTTGAAGTGGTAGTGGTGCAGCTGCAGGATAGGCTTCTGGTTCGTGGCCGTGTCTCCTCTTCCTGTGTGGGTGTGAGTCTTTTTTCTGCGTGGAAGTGTGGTGGTAGCATCTTGTGTGGCACTTGTGGTGTGGGTCTGGTGTCATTCTTCAATGTTAGGTACTCGTTTATTAATGAGGGCAGGTTTCAAATGTTGGTAGCGGGAGGTATCATCTCGTTTATTCAATGCTGTGTGGGCGTTTTTCTATCTCTATGGCTTCTCTTATTATTCTGTGTTTGAAGTGTTCGGTTTTGGCGATGGTTCTGGTATTTTTAAAGTCAATTTCATGTCCTGTGGCTTTTTGAGGTGTTGGACCAAGGGAAGAGGTCAGTTCTTCTTTTCTGATTGAGTTTTTGTGTTCTTCAATGCGTGCACTAATTCTTCTGTTAGTTTGTCCTATGTATGTAGTGGGGCAGCAGTGCAAGGGATTTCGTATACTCCTTGGTTTTCTAACTCGTCGATTTTGTCTTTTGGGTTTTTTAGGATGGTGGATATTTTTCTGTTTGTGCAGAATGCTGTTTTAATGTTTGTGTTTTTTGGAGGATCTTGCTGATTTTGTCTGTGTGCCTTTTTATATATTGGAGGAGGGCTTTGCCATTCTCTTGTTCTCTGTCTTTGGCTTTTGGTTGGGGTTTCTTTTGGATTAGGTGGGTAATCTTCCTTTTTGGGAATCCATTGGCTTAAGTCATTTAGTGAGAGTGTGTAGTTCGGTTTTTAAGTGTTGTTCATCGGCTAAGCATTTTGTTCTGGAGATGAGTGTCTTGGCTACGGAATTGATCTGGTCTGGGTGGTGGTGTGAGAGTGATGCAGAGATAGCGGTTGTATGTGTTTTCTTCTGGTAGATGGTGTGTCCTAGGGAGCCATTGGATTTTTTGTACACTAAGACATCTAGGAAGGGAAGTTTGATTGTTGCTTCTGTTTCCATAGTGAATTGTATTTTGGGGTGTTAGGCTGTTGAGGTGTGTGAGGAATTTGTTCAGTTTTTTCTTTCCCATGTGGCAGATTATGAAGGTGTCATTAACGTATCTGAGCCCAGAGTTTGGTTTGTGATCATATTTTTCTAGAGCTTGTGTTTCAAAGTGTTCCATGTGAGAGGTTTGCGATGACAGGTGAGAGGGGTGATCCCATGGGTGCTCCTTCTATTGTTTGTATTTATTTGACATTGTAGGTGAAGTATGTTTATTGGATAGCAGTGGTTGGTAAGATCTAGGAATGTACTTGGGGGTTGTATTTGTTTTGGGATGGCTGTCAAGGCTTCTTTTATAGGCACTTGGGTGAAGAGGGATATGACATCGAAGCTCACTAGTAGGTCGTGGGTTGTAAGTTTTGTTTCTTTATGATCTCAATGAACTGGAATGAGTTCCTTACCTGTGAAGTTGATGGATTCTGCATAGGTCTGTATTGTTTGCGAGAAATTTGGCTAAGTTTTGTAGAGGTGAGCCTATGGAGCTGACTATTGGTCGTAGTGGGGTTCCTTCTTTGTTGTATCTTGGGGAGACCATTAAGCTTAGGGCATCTGGAATGATTTTTCTCTGGGTATGATTCTTTGCTGGATTTCTTCGCTGATGGGGGAGGCTTTTATTTTTGGATCTGGTGTTTTTTCTAGTAGGTGGGTGGGGTCAGTGTTTAGGGGTTTGTATGTGGGGTCTTGGGAGTAGGTTGGTGTAACTTGGTTTGGTAGTCAGATGTATTCATAACCACTGTTGCATTGCCTTGTCTGCTGGTAGGATTATTATGCTGTGTCTTTCTTTTCAGGTTAAGTAGTGCAGTTTGTTCTTCTTTGGATAAGTTGCTTTTTGGGTGGTTGCTAGTGCAGATACACAAAGAAGGAACCCACTACGACCAATAGTCAGCTCCATAGGCTCACCTCTACAAAATCTTAGCCAAATTTCTCGCCAACATTACAGACTATGCAGAATCCATACAACTCACAGGTAAGGAACTCATTCCAGTTCCATTGAGATCATAAAGAAAAGACAAAACTTACAACCCAGGCGACCTACTAGTGAGCTTCGATGTTCATATTCCCTCTTCACCCAAGTGCCTATAAAAGAAGCCTTGACAGCCATCAAAACAAATACAACCCCCAAGTACATCAGAATCTTACCAACCACTGCCTATCCAATACATACTTCACTACAATGGTCCAAAAATACAACAAATAAAGGAGCACCCATGGGATCACCCCTCTCACCTGTCATCGCAAACCTCTACATGGAACACTTTGAAACACAAGCTCTAGAAAAATATGATCACAAACCCAAAATCTGGCTCAGATACGTAGATACACTTCATAATCTGGCCACATGGGAAAGAAAAACTGAACAACTTCCTCAACACCTCAACAGCAGCCTACACCCAAAATACAATTCACATATGGAAAAGAAGCACCAACATCAACTTCCGCTTCCTAGATGTCTTAGTGTACAAAAAATTCCAATGGCTCCCTAGCACACCCATCTACCAGAAGAAAACACATACAAACCGCTATGCTGCTGCACTCCACACCACACCCAGCACAGATCAATTCGTAGCCAAGACACTCATCTCCAGAACAAAATGCTTAGCCGATGAACAACCTTTAAAAACCGAAACTACACACTCTCACTAATGTACTTACAGCCAATGGATTCCCAAAAAAGAAGATTACCCACCTAATCCAAAAGAAACCCAACCAAAAGCCAGACAGAGAACAAAGAGAATGGCAAGCCTCCTCCCATATATAAAAGGCACTACAGACAAAATCAGCAAGATCCTCCAAAAACACAACATTAAAACGCATTCTGCACAAACAGAAAATATCCACCATCTACTAAAAACCCAAAAGACAAAATCGAGTTAGAAAACCAAGGAGTATACGAAATCCCTTTGCACTGCTGCCCCACTACATACATAGGGACAAACTAACAAAGAATATGCACGCATTGGGAACGAACACAAAAACTCAAGTCAAAAAAGAAGAACTGACCTCTTCCTGTCCAATCACCTCAAAGCACAGGACATGAAATTGACTTTAAAAATACCAGAACCATCGCCAAACCGAACACTTACAACAACAAGAATATATCAGAGATGCCATAGAGATAGAAAACGCCCACACAGCATGAATAAACGAGATGATACTCCCGCTACCAACATTTGGAACTGCCCTCATTAATAAACGAGTACCTAACATGAAGAAATGACACCAGACCCACACCCACAAAGTGCCACACAAGATGCTACCACCACACTTCCACGCAGAAAAAAGACTCACACCCAAAGAAGAGGAGACACGGCCACGAACCAGAAGCCATCCTGCAGCTGCACACACTACCCCACTTCAAACCCTCTGACCCATACAAGAAGCAACTGACACCCACCATGAAGATGTGGCACGACCACGAACACGAAGCCAAACAACAAGATCACAGTCACCAGCTCAAATCCCCAAGCAACTAAGACTAACCTGAGCACAGCCAGGCCCCCACCTAGCAGAACACACCCCCAGCCAATCCAGAACACAGCCACCCCCCCCCTACCAATCAGAACAGCAGCCAACCCCCACCAATCAGTCACACCCCACTAGCAGTTAAAAGGAAGAAGCAGCTGCAGCTCACATTACTCTGAGAAGCACAGAGCTGAAGAAACAAGCCTGAAGATGATGAATTAATAATATATATATATATATATATATATATATTATTATATATATATATATATATATATATATATATATATATATATATATATATATATATATATATATATATATTATATGTGATCTCGGTTATTCGGGTTTTCTCCGCGCGTAGAATTGGAGTATCTAGGCAACGTTTCGATGAAGTCTCTTGTAGCAACAACTTTAACAGAATACAATGACGTGGGATAATACCGAAGGAAGCTAAACAGCACAAATGTAATACCCGCGAGAGCTTAAAAAAACATATATATATATTATATATATATATATATATATATATATTCATTGTCATGGGTGTTAGCCGGATGAAATTACCCACTCCTAGAAACCATCCAACCCCAAAACAAAACAACAAGGGAACTTTTGCACAATGAATAATAATACCATGTACAGGTAGTCCTATATTTACAATAGTTTGTTTAGTGACCATTCAAAGTTACAAGAGCACTGAAGAAAGGAACGTACGACCATTTTTTCACACTTAATGACCGCTGCAACATTGCCATGGTCACGTGATGAAACTTCAGGAACAACTGGCTCATATTTATGACAGTTGCAGTGTTCCAGGGTCATGTGGTTATCTTTTGTGATCTTTGATGGGAAAGCCAGATTCACTTAACAACAATCTGATTAACTTAACATCTGCAGTGATTCATTTAACAATGGTGGCAAGAAAGGTTATAAAATGGGGGAAAGTTCACTTAACACAAGTCTCACTTAGCAACAGAAATGTGGGCTCAGTTTTGGTTGTAAGTTGAGAACTACCTGTATGTGTTTCTTTGTTACAAGAAGTAGTAATCTGGGCCAGAGATGTTGTTGGACTATAAGTTTCAATAGCCCTAACTTGGTTGCTTGTCTTGACTATTTATTCATTTAATAACAGATAACAGATAATTAGAGTTGGAAGGGACCTTGTAGGTCATCTATATCCTATTATATCCTATTTATATAAACTGGCTGCAACAGCTGATAGCATTCTTCTCATTTGCTCCTGGAAGCTAAGCAAGGTTGGTCTGGTTAATCCAAGGATCTTGGTCGGACTGTAAAGTTACAGGTACACCTTTATTTTCAAGGTAGCTGATCATTAAAAAAAACCTCTCACCACCCCAAGCAATGACCACTTTCAATGAACTTCAGAATGATGCTGAAGAAATTGTTCCTCCTGATAGAGTCACTCTTCTTAATCAGGTCAATAGGAGATATATGAAATATAAGCCTAATATACTTTGGGCAAGGTAGGTGGGAGTCTGCAAGAATGAAAGCCAGTTTGATCTAGTAATTAAGGAATCAGGCTAGAAAACAGGAGACTATGAGTTCTAGTCCCATCTTAATCATGAAAGCCAGCTGGGTGACCTTGGGCCAGTCACTCTCTCTCAGTCCATCACCTCATAGGATTGTTGTTGTGGGGGAAATAGAAGGAAGAAAGTCAGAGGTGGTATTCAGTAGGTTCTGACCAGTTCTGGAGAACTGGTCGCGGAAATTTTGAGGAGTTCAGAGACCAGGCAAATACCATCTCTGACTGGCCCCACCCCCATCTATTCTCTGCCTCCGAGTCCCAGATGATCAGCTGAGTCTTCTTTTGTTGCCCTGCACAGGAGAACAGAGCTGGAAGGCAGGTTAGTGGGGTGGGGAGGGAATGGGATTTTGCAGTAACCTTCCCCTGCCATGCCCACCAAGCCACACCCACCAAATCACACCCACCAAGCCATGCCATGCCCACCAAGCCAAGCCAATAGAACCAATAGTAAAAAGAATTAAATCCCACCACTGAAGAAGGTATGTTGAATATATTCACTGCCTTAAGTTATTTGTAAAAATAATAAAGGTGGCATACAAATAAATAAATAAGTAATAAAAAATGAGAAAAACTAGCCAAAGTAGAAATTCCAAAATCGAACCTGGAAAAAAGCAATGTGGGCAGTGTTGCTAAGAAAACTTTATTGGGTGCCAAGGAATATGGTTAGAATGTACTTTTCTCTCAACTTAGAAGAACATAGAACTTTTATGAGTAGCTCTGCATGTGGTGATCTGCCCAGATGAAAATCTCTAGGAAGTCTAATATTGAAAAAAGGACTTTTCCATTTTACAAAGACACATAAAACTGGAATATGAAATGAGAATCGTGAGCCAAAGAAGACTCGGTGTCTCAAAGCACACTAAATTCAACATTTTTGTAATAAATGAATTTAGGTAGACAAAAGTTAGCTAGTTTAAATGAGATGATTATGTGATACTCTCTTCAAGGCATTGAACCATATGAAGGAATGAAGTGGCAATTATACTCAAAAAAGAACCATTGTTTAGTGTATATTCAGTTTGTGTTATATTAGGTTTATCACTGTCGTTCCAATGTTGCATACTGCCTGATCTTTTGAGATGGGGAAGGTTATAAGTACTGTAAAATAAATTTTAAAAATGAATACTACTATAATATTTGTTGGAATTAGAAGAACGTCAGTGAACATAACTGTTATACAAATATATACTTCAACTCAGATCCAATGGTGGATAACTCTGATTACTGGATATTGCAAAATACAAAACATGACATGAAGAAACATCATAGTATTCTAATTTATCTGAAATGGTATAGGGTTTCCTGCATGAGCATGGGGGTAGAAGACATCCAAAGTCCCTTCAAATTCTGCTATTCTGTTAATGCATGATTAGAATGCCAAATGTACAGAAAGAGTAGAACCTGGAAATGCAGAAAAAGTTTAATAGAATTTTGCAAAAGAAATTCCTTTCCTTTTCCACTATTTTGCTTGAAGGCAACACCGGCTTCAAACAATATAAATGCAGACTCTACACCTGGACATGGAGGACATATAACCTAAATATAAGTTCAATATAAAGAACAAATTCAGAATACATAACTGATGCAAAAAGGTATCCAAAGAGCTCTTGGAAGAAATTATACAGGAAATTGAGGACATGCCCCGTGAGTACAAGCTGAAGGAACTTGGGATGTTCAATCAGCAGGAAAGAAGATTAGGGGCACTATGATAGCCATGTTCAGGTCATACAAGGAAACTATGTGGCACATGATCAAAAACTATTTTCCATGGACCCAGAAATGAAGAACAGAAATAATAGATATAAGATGCAGCTGCTAAAAATTGCTTTAAATGTAAAGAAAAAAACCTCCTAGTGGTAAGATCTGGGCATGAATGGAACAATCTGCTTTTGAAGGTATTCTTGATCTTTAGAAGTTTTAAAGAAGTGGCGAGAAAGGCACCTCTTAAGGATGGATTTCTTGGTTTACCTTTGTATTGAGATGATTGGATTAGAGCAGAGGTGTCAAACTCAAGGCCTGTGGGCTGCATCTACTCTGGCCCATGGGGCCGCCTTGGAAACAGCAAAGGACCAGCCCATGATGCCTCTGCCAGTGAAAAAGAAGCTTGTGAGGGCTGCATGGGCCAGGTTCCATTTTTGGCCATGATGGTCTCCTGTAGCCCTCTGCCAGCAAAAATGGAGCTCATGCGCAGCCCCTCGAGCTCTTTGGTAGAGGGCTGCAGGAGGATATCGCAGCTGAAAATGAGTGATGTGGAGCTGGCCACACCCCCTATGGCCATGCCCACCCAGCCCCCCAAAGTCAGACACAACCCTGATGTGGCCCTCAATGAAATCGAGTTTGACACCCCTGGACTAGAGTGATTCTTGGGCTTTCTTCCAACTCTATACAGTTCTACAATTAAACAAGTAGAATAAACATCCAGATAATGATAAAATGGCATTCAAGAGACCAGGAAAAACTGGACCTCTTTGCTTCTTTTAACTGGATCTTTGGATTTTTGTGGCCCATATTTGACAGCTCTACAATAAGCAACACTGCAAAAAGTTAAGCTGAAAAACAAGTTTCCAAAATTTGAAAGAAGTAATGATCCAAATGGCTTTCAGGACAAGTTGTCATCACTGTAACTTCAGGGATGAAAGCTAGATGAAATCAATGATTTTGATAAAGGAGAATATTTGTAGCTCAGAGTTGAGGGGTCCTTGGTGCTCTCTGAGCTTCATTGTTTCTTGCAGATGTTTTATTACCCAAACTAGATAACATCATCAGTGCTAATAGGGAGTGATGTTTGCTCCCAATTTATTGTATTTGCCTATGAGTTGGTGGAAGTGGTCTTGGTGAGGTTTTTTTGATTGAGCTATTTACAGTTGGCTTGTTTGGCAATTCTTAGAATATACCCAATCAGTGGTGGGTTCCAAAGTGGTTTACCACTGGTGCAGTGGGCATGGCTTGATGGGCACGCTTTGCACATGCACACATACTTTGCACGCATGTGCGCACCAAACACACACTTTGTGCACATGCAGAGGATTTCCTACTCGCCTCTTGCAATCCTGCACTCTCCCTGTAGCTGCAGCAGCTGATGCGCGGCAATTTGCGCTTCAAAAGCAGGGCATAAAGGTCAGTACGGGAGCCCAGGTGGGTGGGTGGACCCAACAGTAGCTCGTCAGAGAGAACTGGTTCAGTCTCCGCTAATCTTCGGTGCTACTGGTACGCCAGAACCGGGCCAAACTGGTAGAATAGCACCACTGTACCCAATCAAAGAACTGCCAAATAAGACAACTCCTAATGATACTTGACAGGGCAAACAACTAGAATATAAATTGAGAGCAAACCCCACTTTCTACTAGCAGTGATAATATTACCTGGTTTGGGTAATAAAACGTCTGCAAGAAAGCAACCAAGCTCAGAGAACACCAAGGACCACTCAACTGAGGATTAAATTAGAGGAAAATAATAAGTAAAAAAAATGGAAGATGGTTTAAGGACAAAATATAAAAAAATTAATAGTTAGATAGGATTACTTATGAATAATCTTAGAATTTTAACAAATGCTAATAAGGTTAAAGGAAGATATAAAGACAATGCTGAAAGTTTCTGCAAAATATTTAAGTTTCCATAAATATTTAAGTCAAGCCCATCCTGATGCAAAAGGCCACATCCTGAAACATTTCAGAAGTGTTCTCCGATAATAAAAAAAAAAAAATGACCTGGTCAATTTAGCTTCCAGTTAACGTANCCTGAAACATTTCAGAAGTGTTCTCCGATAATAAAAAAAAAAAAATGACCTGGTCAATTTAGCTTCCAGTTAACGTATTCTCCTGGAATCAGGACAGCCTTGCAGATCCAGAAGAAACAGAAGAGATAGAAGAGATTCTTGCAAAGTATTATATAGGAATATTTGTTGCCCTTCTGCTAAACTTCTAATCCTGCTCAGGTGTTCACTGAAATGTATGAAATCTTCAATTCACATAGAGATCATGAACGTGTCACCCTTGACCACCAGAATTTCACAACATTGTGACCAAATGCTTATTTTTGCCCTGGGGCAGCTAAGAAAGAACAGGTAAGCTTTTTCTGAGAATACTCTATTTTCTTCATTACACAACAAGTGAAGACTTAGTGTGCCCTGAAAAGACCTTCCAAAGACCTTCCAAAGCCCACTGAACAGACATAGTTATGTTTCTACCAATACATTGGCTTCATGCTGTAAGCTCCAGATCAACTCTATACTGACATATATTGTATACTTGTGTACCACAAACTGAAGGCAATATATTGAAGTAGCCAACAAGATCTAAAAAAGAATTGCAGGCATAGACATTCTGAATGAGAAGGGCTAGGAAGTAATTATGATAAATGATAAATGAAGTGCACTGATAGAAAACCACAACTATTCAGGTATTACAAACCAATACCAGCATTCTACAGTATACTCCTCAGGTTATCCTGACAAAAGTCATTCTATACAGATAGCCTTGAATTACGACCACAATTGAGCCCAAAATTTATGCTGCTAAGTGAAATATTTGCTAAGTGAGTTTGCCCCATTTGATGACTTTTCTTTCCACAGTTGTGAAGTGAGTCATTGCATTTCTTAAGTTAGTAACATGGTTGTTAAGTGAATCTCGATTCCCCATTGACTTTGCTTGTCAGAAGTTTGCAAAACCTGATCATATAACCCTAGGACACAGCAACCATCATAAATCTGAATATGGTTTGTCCATAAATATGGTCTGTCCAATATATGTAGCTGGGTATAATGCACAGGGGATTTCATACCTTGGTTTTCCAGGTCAATTTTATCTTTGAGTTTCTAAGGATGGCTGCTATCTTTCTGTCTCTTTTGAAGACAGTCTTCATGTGATGCCTGTGTAGTATCTTACTGATTTTGTCTGAAGTACCTCTTATGTAGGGCAGGACAGCTGTTCCATAGGT
>BHFT01058325.1:0-15486 GCA_004320025.1 Laticauda laticaudata
ACGGATGGAAAATTTTCTCGTCCGCTGTGTCCTTTTTACATACTTTTTGCATCCGTTGGCCTTTGTGACAGGCCCTTAATAAACCTGTGCTGATTGCTAGTTATTACTTTACTTGTTTCTTTTTTGAAGATGGGAACCACATCAGCTCTTTTCCATTCCTCTGGTAGTTCCCCCGTGCTTCAGGATTTTTGAAAGATTTGGTGCAATGATTCTGAGATGGCCTCTGCCACCTCCTTTAAAACTCTGGGATGTAATCCATCAGGCCCCGGTGATTTGTGTTCATCAAAATCAGACAGGTGTTCTCTTACTATTTTTTTTTGCTTATTTTAACTTTTAGTTCTGGTCTGTCTTTTACAGTTATGTTTTTGGTGGGTTGAGCTATAGTTTCTTTTTGCATGAAGACCAATACAAAGAATGAGTTTAGCAATTCTGTTTTCTCTCTGTTACCTGTTACTTCCTTGCCATCTTCTCTCTTTAGTGGGCTGTTTCCTTTATTTTTTTCTTGTTATTTATATGTTGGAAGAAACATTTTTATTATCTTTGTCTTTTGTTGCAGTATCCCCATGGACATGTGATCAAACTTTGAGTGCTTTGGCAACTGGTATGTATTTATGATGGTTGCAACATCATGGGGTCATCTGCAACCTTTTTACAAGCTGCCAACAATGAAATGAGTTGTTTAACAACCTAGCAAATAATAATAATAAAATCAGGTAACAACTGCCTTGCTTAGCAACAGAAATTCTGGTCCCATTTGTGGTTATAATTTGAGAACTACCAATAAGGACAGTATTTAAAGCCTTCCTTCTTTCCAGGATGCTGTTAAAGTGTAGAATTTGTTAACAATAAAAGGGGATTAGACAAAGAGATTGTGTCGGAGAATGAGGAAATCAATAACAAAGAGGCATACTACCTGTACCATAGGTTTAGGATTTTCAGTTCCTAAAACACACAAGAGAAGGTTTTATTTACAATGTTCTTCAAATCTGGTTTGTAGGAAAGAAGAAACATAATGCTGGACTGGATCCTCCTTTGTCTGATGCAACAGATTCTTAATTTTCCATACTTCCCCTCTCTGAAGTGTTGTATGAAATTTCATGAAGTTACGTGCTACAGTATTAATTTTCATTTGCTACTGAAATTAGTCTCTGACTCATGCTTTTTGGATTATCTACAAATTGTTTCTTTTTAAGGATAATTCCCAAGGTTATTTTCAAGACAAAGTGCCAAACTGAAAATAAGAGGTTTGTTTGTTTCCTTCCTTCCTTCCTTCCTTCCTTCCTTCCTTCCTTCCTTCCTTCCTTCCTTCCTTCCTTCCTTCCTTCNTTCCTTCCTTCCTTCTTCCCTTCCCTTCCCTTCCCTTCCCTCTCTTCCCTTCCCTTCCCTTCCCTTCCTTTCCTTCCAAATTTGTCAAAATATCTTTGGATTCTCACATCTTAATGACTGAATTTGCATAGAGCATCAGCGCACAAGTTGTCAAGCGAAAAACTCAGTACTACACAGGATGTTTCCGAAACAAATTACCTGACTAATAATAATGCAACATGGCACATGATACTTGATACACAGGATTGTATTTTTATTCAGTGATCTCTCCACGCATAGGCTAGTCTACCAGTGGTGTGTGGAATACAATTTGGGAATGCTCTGAGAGGTCCTACTGTAGATTATTAAGTAGTGGTGTATGAACCCAGCCATTAGGAATCATAAAGTAGGGTTGGGTGCAATGAGTCAGGCAGGATATTATAGCTTGTTCAATAAACCATGACTGAGCTAAACTATGGTTTAGTGCAATGGGTGAATCAGCCACTACCTATCCAAAACCATCAAAAGTGATGTGAGATGACACATATTTTTCCCCTCCCTTGTTCTGATCAAACAGGTTTTGCTAGTTTTTGGAAACAATGCTTGCATGAAATACCCCATGAAACGAATCTACCTGAGTTGACACTTGGGATCCTTATGGGGAACCACTTTAAACATGGTGAGGAAATAAAACAAACAGAAGTTCACAAGTATGCTTGCTCTTCTGGACCTAGAATAATTTTTTGGGAGTATTAGGAGGGGTGGCGAAAACAGAAATTGATTAATTCATTCAGTGGAGGAGAAGAGGACAATGATTCTCATGGGTAGAATGTCATATTCGTTCGATTATAAAGCAGCTAAGGAATGCGTCCTGTTTCCCCATTGTTTTCATAATCTCTCCAGCAAACTACAGTCATCTTGACATTCTGTGCTGCAGTTTGTATTCCCATGGGAGCAGAATTATTTCTAGGGGCTTTTTTTTCACTAGACATGTTGATATTGCCAGTCAAGAAGTCATCCTCTTGAAACATCACTGGAGAATTTCTCCTTCCCTGAAGAAACGCCTAGAAATGGTCCTCTCTGAGCTCTCTCCCCACAAGTTGGATGGAGGATTTTATCCCGTACTTCTGAGAATGTTTGGGCATTTTCAAGAGGACAGTGCCTTCCTCTTCCTCTGCATGTTTATAGAAGCAGAACTCCCACCATGGCCATTTTCTTAATGTTGCTCATGCAAATATTTGCCAGTTCACCCCATCTGCATTCCTGGGGACAAAAACCACAAGGCCAAGTCTTGTCCCATGTCTTATTTTAATTGCTTGTTGCGCAAGCAGTTGTCCCCTTCTTCCCCTCCCCATTATGTGGTTTGTTTACTTCAGCTGTAATGATTGCAATAATGGAATGTTTCTTCCCCCTCCCACCATGTTGCATCAAGAGGATTCTCAGGGCCTTGGGGAAATGTCCTGGTACTGGCTCAGATGGATGGGCTGTCAGTCCCTCACGCTAATCTTCCACGTAGATCATGCTGAACTATGCACATCCTTGCAATGTTTTCATTATTTTTGCCAAACAAATTTGCTTTGAGTACACACACACACCTTATATGCAAACTATGTAAAGGATTTCATTTCTTTTTCACTTACAGTGAAATGAAAAGCAGCCTGGGGAACAGCTTTTCTTACCCTTGGCATCCTGACAATGTGTGGACTTCAACTTCCAGAATTTAACAGAATCTTGGGAGTGGAAATCCATACACCTTCAAGCTGCCAAGCTGAGATAAGGTAACCTTTATTGTCACTTTTTCTGTGAACACAGTAGAACACTTTAAAAATGAAACTCTGATGCCTACTCTCAAAAGAAAATAAATATATATACACATACATATGACATATACATATGCTACATACACACACACACACACACACACACACCACATCCCAATATGGATTAAATCACAGTCCATTTTGAATACATAGTGGGAAAAAAAAGAGTCTTGAGAGTTAGCAAGGTTGATACTCTGAGGTATGAAGCTATTGCAGAATCTAATTGTTCAATTGTTCCCTGCACCAACTGTCAGCATCAGAGATAGACAAATCTGTTCATTTCATGTGTCATCAATTTTTTTTCCAGCTTTAAGGACTCTTCAGGGGTATCAAACTCACATCGTCACAACATTGTTATGTGACGTACCATGACTTTCCCCCCCTTTGCTAAACTGCACATGGGCATGGCCAGCACATGATGCAACTGGACTGTGGGCACGAGTTTGACACCTCTGCCTTATGAGTTTTTTCTTAACTATTGATTTTCTATTAAATACAATTCTTAGTGCTTTATTTAAACATTGTGTATTTAGTTTGTTTAACAATACCGTTTACATTCTTAATCTCCATCCCTTTTCCTCCAACCATTGGTAAAATAGATTCCATGACTGATAATATTCTACATCCTCTTTCTGCTTAATTTCCAATGTCAATCTATCCATTTCTGCAATCTAATAACTTCTTGTCTATTTCTTTAGAATAGAATAGAATAGAACAGAATAGAACAGAATAGAATAGAATAGAATAGAATTCTTTATTGGCCAAGTGTGATAGGACACACAAGGAATTTGTTTTGGTGCAAATGCTCTTAGTGTCCATAAAAGAAAATATACATTCATCAAGAAACATCAGGTACAACACTTAATAATAGTCATAGGGTACAATAAGCAATCACATCATACTAGGAAACAGTCAATATAAATCATAAGGATACAGGCGACAAAGTTCCAGTCATACAGTCACAAGTGGGAGGGGATGGGTGATAAGGACTGGTGAGAAGAATAGCAGTGTAGACTTTGTAAATAGT
Source organism: Laticauda laticaudata (assembly GCA_004320025.1). Classification (NCBI taxonomy): domain Eukaryota; kingdom Metazoa; phylum Chordata; class Lepidosauria; order Squamata; family Elapidae; genus Laticauda; species Laticauda laticaudata. The sequence goes on from BHFT01058325.1 coordinate 4,153, forward strand.
TGAACAGTGTTGAGGGAATTATTTGTTTAGCTGAATGATGGCGTTCAGGGAAAAACTGTCCTTGTTCTAGTTGTTCTGGTGTGCAGTGCTCTATAGCGTCGTTTTGAGGGAAAGAGTTGAAACAGTTTATGTCCATGATGTGAGGGGTCTGTAAATATTTTCACAGCCCTCTTTTTGACTCGTGCAGTATGCAGGTCCTTGATTGAAGGCAGGTTGGTAGTAATTCTTCATCTTGCGGCATATCTTCATTTTTCCAGTATTGTGCTAAAATAATCCTTACTATTGTTCAGGCATGTTAGAGTCTTTAGTGTATTTTTTTTGGTTGGTTGAGGGCTGTTAGAGATGGAGATGACTGAAGGCACCCATTTCAAAATTGCAGTCCTCTCAATTCTGGGGATAAAATGGCATTATCAGTCATGCTTCCAAAAGACATTCCGGCTATTCATGCCCTAGCTGCAAAACAAACAAACAAACAAACAAAAAACAATTAGTCATCCCTAGTCTACCAGTATTTTTTTTAATCTCTATTTATTGCTGAAGGAGGTACAGAAGGAAGTGAATCATAGCGTTGGATGGAGGCATTTAGCTCATCAAATCAAACTCCCTGTTTAAATGAAAGATACTCTTTAACTTTTGGTAATTAAGTTAAATTACTTTCCATCCACCACTTCTCTAGCTAACATCAAACTGTTTTTACTGTTGCAAATAATTTTGTTTCCCCTAAAAAACAAAAATCAGGGGAATGGCCTGTAAATTAAGTCCATTAGTCTGGGCCCTGCATTCTGGAATGAGAAGGAAGAGCTCTTAACCTTCTATATGACATTTTCTCAAGTATTTGAAGACTGCTAGTATACACCTCCCCCTACTTTCCAGAAAGCTAAACATACCCAGGAATTTTTCTTCATAAGCCTGAGTTTCTAATCCCCCAATTACCCTTGAACCTATTCTAATTTCTCTTTTTTAAAGGGTGGTATTATTTCTCATGAGCTGGAAATTTAATTTTGTTGGTGCATCCTACATTTCTATCTGCCTTTTTTTTTGCAGCTGCACTGTTGGCTGGAACTAATTTGCAATCAACCACTTTTCCAAAATCATTTCTGTATAAACCATTACCAACACAGGTATCAAGCTGGGCAGCATTTGGGAACCTGTCTAACCTGAAAGTTAATCTTTTCCAATCAAAATTTTCACATAGCTTCTTTGGGAAGATCTATTAGGAGAGATGGGATGGGGTCACAAGAATTCCAGAAATTACTTTCATTTTGGAAACTATTTCTTCTTGTGTAAAGATGTTGGGATTATCTTCCAGCTTTCTGAAAAACTGGTAAGAAGTATATTTCTTGGTAATAAGGAAATGAATTAGTAGCACTGGTGAATGAAATCTCTAGCATTAGCACTGATGATGTTACCTAGTTTGGGTAATGAAACATCTGCAAGAAAATAACCAAGCTCAAAGAGCACCAAGGACCCCTCAAGTGAATCTCTATCTGTTCATCCAAGAACTAACTCCTACCCCAGGTATCCCTTATGCTGTACATAAATATTTGATTTTTTTTGTTATGTAAGAGAAGAACTTTGCATGCATTTCTCTTGCATTTCATTTTGTTACTTTCAGGCTATTTCTCTAACTTCTCAAGCTTCTTTTGAATTTCATTTCAGACTTCTGAGTTATTTGCTATCCAAATGCTATGCCATCTACACATTTGATAAACATTCCTGTCACCTTTCTCCAAGACATTAATTTAAGAATGAATGTCAAAAGAATTAGTATTCTAATTTCAAAGAAATTCAATGAAAGTGGGATTTGGTTCGCATTGGACTTTTGCATTAGTCTCTCTCTTTCTCTCGCACTTACACACACTGATCTCACATAATAGCAAATTAATCTATGCTTTGCTATGAACTGCTGTAAGAAAAATAATCTGTATGTTTGCCTTTTACATGGAATTTAGTGAAATGGCTTTATACAACTGAGGCTTTATTCCAAATTAGATAATTTAGACCAGCTGGCTTGGTCGATGTTATCTTCAGGACTATTGATATTTTTTATTTTAAAAAGGCAAATATTTAAAACCTGGGGTTTTGCATTTCATCAGCTTGCTTGTAATTGCAGGCGTGGGAGGATTTTCAACTGCTTTCTGTCCACTGTTCAGATTTATTGGCCTTCTGCATCTTGTGAGGTGGTCGACTTGTGACCTCCATTCAATGCCGCATGCAGCACCAGGGACCTGAATTCCCCCAAGAAACACAAAGGATTGAGTGATAATGGGAAGCAGGAAAGGAAGCCAAAGGGAATTTAGCACTCTGGGGGTGGCAGCATGATCAGAATGGGAATCAAGAGCCAATCTTTGCAATTAAAAGTTAAAACTCTCTCAAGTACTCAAGACCTTAGACCTAGCATGATGAAGCTAAATTGAACGTCTTTGAGAAAAATAAACAAGAGTCCTGTTCAGTGGCTGTCTGTGCTAGTTTGAGTGGATCTTGGTACTGAACTATTCAAAGAACTGCCAGGCAGTATAGATGGTGATGGAGGGAAATGAATAGGCTGACTTCATCTTTTTCTTCCCTTGAAAACTGGACCATTGATTGTGACAGATGTGTCTGTTATGCAAGATATTCTAGTGTGCAATGGTTGAATGTTTGCTCAGAACTGGACCTTACCCTAAGAGATATATGTGTGTTTGCAATCTAATGGCAACAGATGACTGCTATGTGTTACAATAAAAACAACTGAGTGCCAGGGCAAGATTTGTATTTGTATGTTGGCTCAATTATTCTCACAACATGGCTTAGTTTGGAGGTGAGCTGCAACACTAGGATGGAGCATGTACTTTGGAAGAATCCAAGTATAATCTCCAGCATCTCTTGTTTGAAGGATCAGGAATGAATGAAGAGCCAGTTTGTTTAAGTTTGGTAGTGGTTAAGGCACCAGGCTAGAAAGCAGAAGACTCTGAGTTTCAGTCCAGGGGTCGCCAACCTTTTGGACCTCAGGGACCACCAAACTCATAATTTTAAATCCCATGGACCACTAATATGAATTTTGACTGACAGTGGCATGCTGACATTGGTGGGAAAGTCGGTCCCACATTCCAGAGCTGCAGTAGTCACAGGACTGGCCCTTTGGTCATCCTGGAGAAGCTGCTCCTTCACCTCGGTGCACCAACCTACCATAGACTGGAGGAGCTGCTCTGGGATGACCAAAGGGCCAGTCTTGTGACTACTGCAGCTCTGGAATATGGGACTGACTTTCCCACCACTTTCAGCAAGCCACTCTGGAGCGGATTTCCTTCCCCTGCCATTGATTTTACTTTCCAGTTCCAGCTTGCGTGGCTCTACTCAAGGTAAGGTTTGTGCTCATCCAAAGGGTGGGGACCAGTGGGTGGGCAGGACATGTCAGTGGTGCAGCCTTGTGTTCCCGTGCAGTCTGGATTAATTACTTTGGGGGGAGACATTTCTCTGTGGACCAACAAAATTTTCTCATGGACCACTGGTGGTCCCTGGCCCACCGGTTAGTGACCACTGTTTTAGTCCATCTTAGAAACAAACCAACTGGGTGTCCTTGGCCCAGTCCCTCTCTCTCAGTCCCTTCCTGGAAGGGAGGAAATGGCAAACCACTTCCAAAAATCCTTGCCAAAATACTGCAGGGACTTGTCCAGACAGGTGCCAGGAGTTAATGTTGACTTGAAGGTGGGAATGAATGAATGAATGAATGAATGAATGAATGAATAGGAAATACCTCTGCCTGGGGTCTTTTGTGGGTCAAGACTAAACAAGACAGTGAGCTGGATAGTTATACAGAAAATTTTAAAAAGTTTCTCTATATCTATTTGATTTATCCAAAAACTTGGGATATAGAGAAATAAATAAAAGCTTCCTTCACGCATATACCTGCCATATTCACTTGACTTAAAGTCTAGCTGGTCCAGCTATATTTGAATTCCAGAAGAATTGCAATTGGATGCTCACCACTCACAGGCTTACAGTGCAATATTTGCATTCAGCCACTTTATAGTAACTGAGTGTTCCTTTAAGCAGAATAAGGAAATGCAATTAGAGCTTGCAAAAGGCTGAATCTAATGTAGCCCATTGATAAAATAAAGGCTATTTAAATGTGTCATTTGTCCTAGAGGAAGGTTATTGTTTCAGATGATGTATTTAACAGGCAGCTTTTCCCCCTTCCTAAAGGCAGTTGAAGCCTGAAAGTAGGATAAATGCATGAATCAAAGCATGTTCCAATTGTTGGCAAAGTGTTTCTGTAGGCTTCTTTTTAATGACCATATCATGCCTACAAATATCACAAAGGGATGGGATAGCTATTTCTGAAGGGGGTGTATTAATATTGATACTTCCTGTTCTTTAAACCAAAAATCTCAATGTGTCTCATTTAGAACAACAGAGTTGGAAGGGATCTTGGAGGTCTTCTAATCCAACTCCTTGTTCAAGCAGGAAAAACTATTTCATTTCAGGCAAGTGATTGTCCAACCTCTTCTTTAAAAAACCCTCCAATGATGGAGCACCCACCATTTCTGGAGGCAAGCCATTCCACAGATTAATTGTTCTGTTAGGAAATTCAGACTTCAGAGCACCTGAAAAACTAAACATCCTTTTCCAAAAGTGGTGGCAATGGGGAAAATATTGATGGGATTATAAGAAAGCCATGTTGATGTCTGCCATATATACATATGTATGGTATAGATGGTTCTGTAAGCAATCATGATGTAGAGAAGTACTGCAAACCTGAGTCTATGCAATGCATCCTACCAAACCATAATTTTGCTTGATTGGTCGCTGCCATGTATGGGGTGTATCTGCTGTTTGCAAACAATGTTTTTTGGCAGGCCAAGGGTCTGCCCCGTGGAAGCAATGGAACAGCCCCTGAATATACAATGTCTGCATTGGGGATAAGGGAGGGCAAAGGGCATTGTGACATCATGCTGATGACTTGAATGATGGATTTTTTATTGGTCATGTCTTGGTGTGATGTCATGGTGTCATCAACCAGATGGCTGTACTCAGAAAACTTAAAATAGGTTTCTCAATGTGAATGTTTAACATGATCTTTCAAAGTCTATGATGGGAAATAGCTGCATTAATTATAATTAAATATGACATGGAAATTAAATGGAATTTAATCTTGCTTGGTATCAACCACTATTTTCTGGAGTGTAGCTTTGGTACATCATTGGAGTTTTTCATTAAGAAAACGTGTACTCCAATTTGCAATGTGGCATATGGTGAGGATCTGGTCTGCTGTAACCTTTTTAGCCAACTATGGTGAAGGAGATAATGGTTCTGTATTGCTGTGGATTCAATCTGATGTGCTGAATTTTCTAAAGAGTTTTTTTTACCAGTTTGCAGAATAATACAGATTAACAGAGTTGAAAGGGACCTTGTAGGTCACCTAGTCCAACCCTACACTATTTCTGACAGATGGCAGTCCAGTCTCTTCTTGAAAGCTTCCAGTGATGAAGCTCCCACAACTTCTAGTCTGTGGCTTAATACAAAATATCCCTTTTAGAATCTGAAATGTGTGTTCAAATATTCCACAGCAGTCAGAATTAAAGCAAGTCCTTTTTTCTTTTTCCATTTGGAAAATACAGCAATGTGATGGTGAACTGGAAAAAAAGTCTGTGACCAAAAATAAAAGAACGTGATCATATAATGATTCATCACCTTAACTCCGTAGTGGAATAAATGTTTTGCAGTCCTTTGCATTTTCCATCCAAAGAACATTTCATTCATTCATTCATTCATTCAATTTACAGTATATGGTATGTATAAAAATCTTGGGAAGATCCTTTCTGAAAGCTTGAAAAGCAATAACTGATCTAATGAACCAAGAATCCAACTGAATGTCAGGCTTCAGGTTTTCAGATATCTTAATTCTGCAAACAGAGTTCAATGTTTTTTCCATTTCCTGCCTAATCGTTTGACACATTTATTTTTGTTTGTTTAATTTCTAGAGCCAGCATCCAATTAATCACAAATCATGTCAGTGAAACTAACCTTTGCCTCCCCTGCTGATGGGGGAAGAATCACCAGGAGCTGCTCCTTCGCGGGATTTAGCAGCACCCAAAGCCGGATGTTGGCGTAAGCTTTACATGCAACAGACCTCTTTCTAGCTTCTGTTTCTCTGGCTTTGATATTTTGGGTTGTATGTGCAAGACTGACTGCAGTGTGTTTGTGTTTTAAAGATTAGTATGTAATGATATTTGGGATTAATATACTGACATGAGAATTATGTTGCAGGCTAATTCTGCTGCCAACTGCCAGAGGTTTGAGTCTCATCGCCTCAAGGTTGAATCAGCTTTCTATCCTTCTGATGTCAGTAAAATGAGGATCCAGATTGTCAGGGGCAATTTGGTGATATATCTGTAAACTGCTTAGAGCAGGGGTTTCAAACTCTATTTCATTGAGGGCCACATCAGGCTTGTGTTTGACCTCATGGGGGAGCAGGGGGCAGTGGCCAGGGTGGGCATGGCTAGCATGACATCACAGTGTGTTGGGGGTGCCTGTGGTGGCCCAAGCACTCTGCCAGTGAAAACTGACTCCCGAGCTCCATTTTTGGCTGAGATGCAACTCTCTGCCAGAGAAAAAGGAGTTTGGGGGGGGGGGCACACGTGGCTCTTGCAAGCTCCATTTTTGGCTGTGAAGGCCTCCTGCAATCCTCTACCAGAGAAAGCAGAGCTCAGGAGGGCCGTGCATGGCCCTCTTGAGTTCTGTTTTTGCACCCACAGGCACAGTGAGCTGGTTCTTTGCTGTTCCCAGGACAGCTCTGCTGTCTCAGAGGGTGCTGTAAAATGGTATATAAGTCTTAAATGCTATTATTATTATGTGGAAATATCATCAGTGGATGAACACAAGCAAAAGTAAATCTACATGCAAAGGAGGCTTGACTGACTGACTGATGGATGCAGTTGTTGTTCATGGATTTTTGCCCTTCAGGTATGAGACTCAGACTGGTTTACAACTCTACTTTACATAGGTATAAGTGAAATCCATTCCAAAAATTACATGAGGGATTTGCAGTACTATAACAGCCAGTTCCAGTTAAGCCCTGCAGTGTTTGGACAATTTATTACATAAACAGTGGTGTTTATGTAATATACTGAGTATTAAATCATGATTTATAAATCTTAATGGCTGTGCTTGTTTAACATATTAAGCCAAAGTCAAGCAAACCACACTTGGTTTAGCATAACCAACCTAGAACACAGTCCTGGGTAAATTAAAGTATTTTTATCTGGACCTAAGATTAAAAAAAACAAACAGCATATGTTCTGGAAGCAGCAGCTACAGTAAGGAAAGAAATACAAATGAAAAGACTGTGTCACCTTTAAATTAGTTCAGATGGATAAGGAAGGTCTCAAAAAGTATCTCTTAAATATGCACACATGAGCATCTTAAGGGAGATTCAAAAGAATAAAAATGTTGGGTACCATCATGCAGCACATGTTTAAAAAGGGACAGGGCTTTGATTGTGTGATCATGGCTGCCATTTTGACATCTTGTGAATATCCCTCCCTCCCTCCTTCCCTTTCTTCCTTCCTTCCACCTCAAACACATGACTCTACAAATACAAATATGAAAACAAACAAATACAATATGAAAACATACAAATATTAAGAAAACATACAAACCATATAAGACAAACAGCAACCAAGGTATAAAAGCAACTAGCAACTTCAAAATAGCCAAAGCATAATTTCCATTGCACACCAGTGTGGGACCTATTTCAAACACATCCATAATTATACATGGATTTCCACTTTCATTATAAAACCTAGACAACATCAAAGACATCAGTTGCCTGCAAGACATTTAACTGAAGTCTGGTTGATTTTACTCTGTAAATGGGGGGAACAAACCCAGGCAGGCAATTGAATAAACAGGCTAGAGGCCGATATACATAGTGGGAAGCCTGAGAACAAATGACGATGGGAAAGGAGTCAAACAAATGTTCCTTGGACTAAATCACCTCCAACCGGGTAAGAATGCTTGTAGGGGGGAAAAAGTTTACTTTCCCTTGAAGGTTATTTAGTTACTTTCAGCTGTAAAGCATTAACAAAAATAAAAATCAAGTCTTCATGCATTTTTTAGAGCTGTGGACAGAAAACAAATATCCAAGTACTGTACCAGTTAACTAGGAAAGCAGCTTGATTTGCATTACAGTTATAAGTTAATATTTCCAGAAAACATATGCAATCATTATCATTTCAGCATAGGTTTTGAGCTTGTGCCTCTTACATGAGATAATCTGGATAATACCTAGAGGTTTACCAAAAGGTAAGTCTTTGCTCACATCTAGGTGAGATGAAAGCAAATTTCAAAGTCTTAAAATAAACCACACTTTTTAAAGTCACCTTCATTGATTGGAGAGTCAATTTAGCAGAGTGATTAAAGCTCAAAAGCTGGAGATTATCAGTTCAAGTCCTGCCTTAAGCACAAAGCCACCTGGGTGATCTTGGGCCTGTCGCTCTCTTTCAGCCCTAGGAAGCAAGTAATGGCAAGCTACTTCTGAAATCTTGCTAAGAAAACTGAGGATCTTATCCAGGCAATTGCAAGGAGTCAACTAAGTTGAAGGCACACCCACCCATACTTGTAGAACCAAGCCATAAAATCTAGATTCACACATCCCACTAAGTTGTTTCTTTAATCAACCTTGATTAAATCAAGGTATGAACTTAGCCATTGAGTATATTTCAGTTCTTTGTCTTGTCCCCCCCAAAAAAATTACAAAAGGAAACTGCTTTTTTTGGAAGTGAATTTTGAATAAGCATGGCTAAGGTTGGGCCACCAAGCCCTTCTTTTCTGTAGCCTCATAGTGTTTTCCAGCTGTGTCTATTCTAGCAGTTATGCTTTGATTAACCAATAAGAACATGGTTGTAGTAAGAGAACTTATTGCTGCCAAAGAGAAAGGAATGATAAATCTTTGAACAAGCTAATAAAGGGGAAAAAAGAAAGTTAGCCATAGTCATAAGTAACTAAGGGAGAACTTTTCTAAGGAAATCTTAGACTGTCTATAACTATTATTTTATCCAGGTAAGTGAAGAATATTCAGCTGTGTATTTTTTCTCTCTCTGTTTTACTCAGTAAGAAGTAGGCTTTAGACTCTAATGTGTAGAGGAAGGTAATTGAGATTTAAGTTAGTTTGTTTCTAGTTGGATTTCCACATGTTTTTTGAATCAGTACAGCTTGTTCTGTGCTGTTTTAAAGGGTAACAAAGTAATTAATTTATCAGAGAGAGCAAAAATTTCAAGAGCCAAATACTCTGTAAGAGTTTTAATAAAAAAGATGGCTAAGTATTTAAATAAATTTGAGTTGATACTGTCTTCCTTAAAAAAAAATAACAAAAGTGACAAAACTGCTATTTTAGGCAAGAAGTTTATTTTTTTTAACAAAAAGGTGATTTGCTACCTTGATTTAATGTATTTCCAATTAGATATGAACTGCTTCATTGGAGGTATTGTGATTTATTTATTTGTTAGAGTTATCACCCATCTTTAAACTAAGAGCTTAGAGCAGTTTGCATCTGGTAGTTTGCTCTTCCATATTATTCTACAACAAAAAGCTTGTGAAGTAGGTTAGGCCAAAGTTACTCAATGAGCTTCCTGTGGCTGAAGTAACCTAGATTTCCCCACTGTCAGTCCAACTCTTTATAAACTACATCAGTGTTTTTCAACCTTGACAGCTTAAAGATGTGTGGACTTCAACTCCCAGAATTCTCCAGCCAGCATAGAATTCTGGGAGTTGAAGTCCACACTATATTCAAACTGCCAAGGTTGAGAAACACTCTACTACACCACAGCTCTCAGCTAAGTTACACATTAGGGTTTATTCTTAAGAAAGTATGTTTAATTTTTTTACCTACTTACCAGTATTGGCCTTGTACCAATACCTGATTGGCCACACCTGTTTTGTAAGGGTGCCCACGGTATGACCTCAAAATTCCAGACGTGACGAGTGGCCTGAGAGGTTAGACTCCAGATTAAGGCAGGGCTCTGGTATGAAGCAAATTTAAAAAAAATATAAGAAAAACAAATACTTGTTGCTTTCAAGAAACAATATTAAATATTCCCTTCAAGAAACAATTTTGAACATTCCCATTTAAGAGAGTAAGAAATAGTAAAATAAATGGATCAAACTAAATATAATTCCATAAATAAAATTGAAACTATTATGAATAAAGTATTTTCTAAATCGGTAAATTATATATGGGGAGTCCTTGACTTACAACCTGTTCTGACCCACACCCTTCTCCAACAGATCAAACACAATCCAAAAGAAACAAAAACCTTTTAATGCTTCTGCAAAATAATTAGTTGTGATAAGCACAAGCCTTGCCAAACTCTGCGAGACTTGCCAAGAGATAACAGAGAAAGAAATAAAATACAAGAATCTTCAAATACAAACTCAGAATACTGGAATGTCCACGGGGCTGGAGTTTCAAAACATCTTTGACTTCTGCAAAAAACTTCCTTTTCACAGCTGGCTTTTATCTTCTTGAGGGAAGGTGCCATTACCTTGCAGCCTTACTCCCGAGTTGCCCGTACTGTTGTAGCTGCTCTTTCCTACAAGCAATCCTGTGCACATGCACACTTGGCACAGGCTCCTTGGGAACCTCCTTATCATTGCTGCAGCCCCCACAATCTCTGAAGGCAGCAGTCCACTCCCTAGTAGTCCTGGCCCCTCATCTTAGTCCTTGCTCTCCTTAGCTATCTGCACCTGCTGCCGGCTAACCACAACATAACTGTTCATTTAGTGAGCATTTGAAGTTACAGCGGTACTGAAAAAATGACTGTTTTTGTCCTTATGGCAGTTGCAGTATGGGTCATCAGATCAAAATTTGGATGTTTGATAACTGGCATGTGTTGTGTATAGAACTTGGTAGACTCCAAATACCTAAAACTGATTGACCGAAAAGGCTGTTCTCGGCTTGGTTACTTAAGCGCCATTCCGATTGGCCTGCCTGATGGCGGGAACACTTAAACAACTGTCATTGGCCACAAGCCACGAGCAAGCTGCTATAAGAAAGGCTGCTGCGGCTTGAGCAAATGTTACAAGTCACTTTACTGTTCGAATAAAGAGTTCTTTGTTGGAACCTGGTCTCGCGCACCTTATTTCCAGATGGAACACTGGTGACGAGGATGGGATCATCCTAGAAGAGCGAGACCGAAGCACGCGGCAACCAGAACCAAGCGACAGAGATGGCCGGTAACAATGTGCCACCCGCACTGTTCAACCCAGCCGAGGAAGACTGGGAGTTGTACATTGATTGCTTTCTGATGTTCTTAGAAAGCAACGAGCTACAGGAGATAACTGACCAGAGGAAGA
>BHFT01058328.1:0-53695 GCA_004320025.1 Laticauda laticaudata
GTTGTCCGCTCTGGTTATGCAAATTTGGGGCACTTTTGAGAGCAGATAACAATGGATGGAACATTTTCTCATCCGCTATGTCCTTTTTACAAACCTTTTGCATCCGTCGGCCAATGTGACAGGGCCTTTATTGAGCGTGCACATGTATTTTCTTTGCATTTCCCCCCCTCAGACTGTATCTTCTTGCAGGTCATTTCAACAAGTTTTTTTCTTTTGTTTGCCCATATTTTGCTATAATTGAAAGCTTATTTCCCATATTCAAGGTGCAAATTCCCCTCGACATTCTGAATATTGGGTTTATCAATGGACACATACATTTTCTTTTGTTTTTCATATTTGAGGAACTCAAAATCAGTGTATTCATACCAAATAAAATTTATTTTTCATTCTATTGCTACAGCTTTTTTTTCTTTCCAGTTTCAGCTTTCACAGTAAATTGTTAGAACTTCTGTGTGAATTTTTATTTCAATCCGTCTTTCAAGAAACATTTTTCCAACTTTCCCAGAATTGTGTGAAGAGGAATCGTGTCTTGGGGAGAAAATGTACATATATTTATCAGTGCAGCATGACTTCAGATAGTGTTGGAGAAGGAATGGCAGAACACTGCCTTCTAGGTTTCAGCCTGGAATCCTTATGTAGCCATAAGTGAAGTAAATGCAACCCCCTTTGAGTGTCAATGACCTTTATCTAACTCTTAGAAGATCCTAAATGTTCGTTAAGAAGATCCATTTGCATAGATTTTTAGCAATAAATCAGTTTCATGTGTTGACCTGGTATTTTGCTCCAGACAGAACAAACTGTTCCAATTTGTTTATTCAGACTGTCTGCAAATTTCCAATATCATCAAATCTCATGAGAATTTAGTATTCTTGGGCAAAATGCCATGAATTTTCACTGCTTTATTATATTATCTCAAAATGGTGGGGGAAATTTTCAAGAACAGATGACCTCCTAAGACTTTAATGATTTCACTAGCAAAACATTATTATTTCAAATGTAACTTAATCCAAGAAAATATCATATATTGTCATAGAGTACTGGAGACATCCTGGCGTCAGCTCTTCAGTTCTTGTGCTGGATTTGTGTCTTTAGATATTGCTGGTTGGGAAACTGTTTGTGTGTCTCCTTTTTCCCCAATGCACAATTAGTACTTGTCTCATCAAGAGGCATTTTACAATAACTCTGCTTTATGCTGCTGGCTGTGGTACCTTTACATGATTTGAAAGGACATGAATGCTTTTAGGTCTGCTTGAAAGAAGTGAGATGAGAAGATTAACCACTACATTCCAATGCTAATACTGTATATCAAGGTTCTTTAAAAGCACCCTCATAATGAATACCACTGTGTATTATTATTATTACATATTTTTTTACTAGATGGAGCTGTTAAAGTTCAGCAGACTCCCACATCTTGAGGGCTTTCTGAAATTGCTTCAGGGGAGACCCTCACATATTTTTATTATGATTAAATCTGTTATTAAACCACCTTTCTGCTATTTGGTTTCCTCTTGTAACAGCGAAGAGAACTGCAACTGACACACATTTCCAATTTCCTACCCTTTTTGTTGATGCTTCAATGCATGAAGTTTTATCACTTCCTTATAGCAACAATTAACTCTTACAGCCAGAGTAAGTTTAGGAGAACTGTTTATGTAGTAATAGTAGTGTCAGAGTTCAATGTCTTCAACCAATGAATTTTCTTTTATTTTCTCCCTTTTTAGATAAAATATAGGCTTAATATCTTAAATGTCTTATATTTCCCCAAAAGCTGAATCTCAGTTTTGTCTGTGGTTATAATCCACCTTGAGAACACAGTTTGTCTTGGTTGCCCAAGGGTGCAGAAAGTTCTTTACCAGCTTTGTTGGTTCATTACAATATGTTCTGGACCATAATTACAGGTAGTGTTCAACTTACAACTGTTATTAACCGTTCAAAGTTACAGCTGCACTGAAAAAAGTGATTTATGACCTTTTCACAATGATACATTGCAACACCCCCATGATCATGTGATCAAAATTCAGACCAGTGGTGGGATTCAATTTTTTTCACTACTAGCTTGGTGGATGTGGCTTGGTGAGTGTGGCAGGGGAAGGTTACTGCAAAATCCCATTCCCTCCCCACCCCACTAACCTGCTTTCCAGCTCCATTCACCTGTGCAGGGCAACAAAAGGAGACCCAGCCGATCAGCTGGGACTCAGGAGGCAGAGAACAGATGCGGGTGGGGCCAGTCAGAGGTGGGATTTGCTGGTTCTCTGAACTACTCAAAATTTCCGCTACCGTTTCTCCAGAACTGGTCAGAATCTGCTGAATACCACTCTGATTCAGATGTTTGGCAACTGTCAATTTATGATACTTGCAGTATCTTGGGCTCTTGTGATCACCTTCTGCCAATTTCTTACCAGGAAAGACAAAGGGAAAGCTAAATTCACTTAACAACCATGTTACTAACTGCAGTGAGTCACTCAGCAATTTAGCAAGAAATGTCATAAACTGGGGCAAACTTTGCTTAACAAATGTCTCAGCAACAGAAATTTGGGCTCAACTGTGGTCATAAGTTGAGCACTACCTCTAGTGTAAGTTTGGCTTTTGCATCAGTTCAATGATGATGTTAGCTAGTTTGGTTAATAGCAATAGCAATAGTAAAAGCACTTAGACTTATATTCAGCTTCACATCCTACTCTAGCCCCCAACAATTCTTATTTTACAAAGCTTGGAAGGATGGAAGTCTGAGTCAACCTTGAGCCAGTGAGAATTGAACTACCAAACTGCTGGCAGCTGGCAGTCAGCATAAATAGCCTGTAGTACTCCATTCTAACCACTGCACCATTAATGAATGAAATGTCTGCAAGAAAACAACCAAGCTCAGAAAGTATAGAGACTCCTCATTTCAACCCTGAGCTACAAATATTCTCCTTTGTTGAAACCTACATTAGACTCATGTTATGATTTTATATAATTGCTTAGTCAAGATATGGGAAACCAAAATTCATGGCTTGTACTGACCCTGAGTGTAACACAAATGTAACAAAATCCAAAACATAAATAAACATCCTTTAATGCCTCCAACTTGGCCGCACTGTTCAATAATTTTCAGTTGGAGATAAAACTTATTCAAAAATAGTCTTCAAAAGAAAGCAATACACTCTGAACTTAATAAGCAGATAGAGGTGAAATAAAAAACCAAAACAAACTACAATGAAGGAATTTCTACAACTGACCAGGATAAGTAATTACCAACTTCAAGGAAATAACAAAGCATAGTCTGTTAGAAGGATCCCAACTAAGATAATTTCAGCCCAAAATAACACATGCTTTGTTTCTGGCAATGCTGTGTTTTAACCGTCTCTCTTATATACTATTCTCCCCAGCTGCAACCAATGAGGGGGATCATGGCCTCTTCTCTTGTAAGACAAGTTGTTTCCTTCTCCATTCCCCTCCCATGTCCTAGGATGAAGANTCCTCCCTGCATGTCCTAGGATGAAGAGGGAATGGGCCTGGTTCTTCCTCTGACTGCCCAGCCGGCATCTGCCCTTCCCCAGCCTCCTCCACAACCTCTGGAGCCACACCTCCACTCCCTGTGAGCTGTTCCTCCACTCCCTCAGAGTCCAACTCTACCAAGGGCATGACACCCAGTTCTTTTCAGTATTTTCATAAATGATTTAGATGAGTGAATAGAAAGGGAACTCATCAAAATTGCAGAGGACACCAAGCTAACAGGAATAACCAACATCCAGGAGATGAGCTCAAGATCCAGATGGATCTTGACCAGAGGTGGTATTCAGCAGGTTCTGACCAGTTCTGGAGAACTGGTAGTGGAAATTTTTAGTAGTTCGAAGAACCGACAAATACCACCTCTGACTGGAGATTTTACAGCATCCTTGTCCTGCCAGCCAACCAAGCCACACCCAACAGAACCAGTAGTAAAAAAATTTGAATCCCACCACTGATCATGATAGACCTGAACTCTGGGCCCTATCTAACAAAATAAAATTCAGTGTGGAGAAAAGTAAGGTTTGATATTTAGGCAAGAAAAACCAAATGTACAAAACAGATTAGGTGAAACTTGGCTCAGTAACAGTAACTGCGAAAGGTTCCTAGCTTCCTCGTGGACAATCACTTAAATATGAGCCAACAGTATGCTGCAGCCACCAAAAAAAAAAGCCAATGCTTTAGATCTGCTTTTTCTTAAAATGAATCAGAATTTAATTTAAAAAAATGCCTGTCCAAATCAACCATTGTATTGCCAAACTTCAGTGGCATAGACTTAGGCTGATTCAGGAATGTAAATCGTACCCAGGGTTGTATAGCCACAGACTGTTGACTTTTGACTGAACTGGTGGACTATGAGAACCCTCATTAGCCCTTATTACTGAGTTATTTTCTCTGTTTTCCCAGTCTTTCTATAATATTCTTCCAGATTAACAGTTTACATGAACAAGAATTTCTGCATTACTCTTATGAGCTGTTCAGTGTCATCTTGCTCCACAAGATGATTGGCATATAAATCCGATAAAGAAATAAAGAAATAAATACAGAACTGGCTTCTTCTATTATTGATACACTGTTCCCTGCAAACAGGCTCCTCAGCTGAACAATTATTTGTGTCTGTCAGAGCCAGTCCTTAATGCTTGAATTGGCATCATGTTGACAATTAAAAATTGGCTTAATTCATCAGTGAAAATCATCCTGGATTATCACTCCTTATTATCTACATCAAGAGGACATCAAACTGTTTTTACGTATGCAATCTTGGGGTGAGGTTAAGCTTAAACTATTCATTTTCTCATTTTTTTTTAAATAGTACTACACTACCACCCCTTTTATATTGCCAAAATTTGGCAATTTGCCATACATTTCTTGAAATTTATCCTGGGATGCTTGGGAGAAGCTACAAAATAGGGACTGGGGACAAGCAAAAGATTAAGGATTTTATCAATATCAAAGAAGCAGAACAAATAAGTTGCTTAATTTGTTCAGAATAGTATCTCTGTAACTTACATTTTTCTTAAAAATCACAGAAATTTGCAAGGTAACAGAGTACAAACAGGCCAAAAATTTGAATATGGGAAGAGAGAAAACATATCTTGCAATTTGTAATATTTGCTGATTTGAAATCAGAAGTTGGTTCTTTGTTCCCTGATTTTGTCAGAATTTGCTTAAGAGAAATAGGAGAGGTGGCTTGTTTACTCATTTGGATTGAACATATTACAATTTTGAATCCAGACTCCATTCAAAACTACTAGGTATACTTGGTGAGGTCATTTAACCTACCTGTGTCTCAGATCACTACTTTCAAATTACAATTGCATCCCATTTCAACCTCATGAATTAGTTGAAAACTTGAATTAAGGATTGCAGCACACCCAAGACCTATGTTAATGGGGTGCACCCAAGCATCATGACTTGGGAGTTTATGAGCAGCATTTTGATTATTTGTGTGATTAATTGCTTATATGACCTGTGGCAAAAGCACCTGGAGCATGAAACAGAGCCATGGATACAGTTAGCAAGATAGATATTTTACAGATATATGAGGAGTTTGCTTAGAAATCCTGAACCAAACTAAAGCAATCGTAATAATTCTGAGTTTACAGACATCCAGGAATTATGAGCATCCTGCACTTTTGGAAAATATATTACATGTGGGATTGCTTGTGTCTCAAGGGCAAGCATTCTGTTTCTTTCATGACCCATAACTCAAGAGCATGGCATGCAGCATTTGCCCTTTAGAGAACATCTTCATTCTTCACAGGTGAGAGAGATGATCACAGCAAGAATACAGAAAATCCAGTTTGCTCTGCAGTGATTGGGGTGAGATTATTTTAACCTTTTTTTTTTTGCTTTATATGGTCTATTATTGCACTCAGATGAAGAAAAACAGAAAAGAGAAGGAGAAAAGGATAAACAGGAGCAGGAGCATCTAATGGTACACCAGATGCATTCAGACTGTGATATGATTATTGTGCTGCTATCATAAATTACATCATTAAAAAAACCAGGAAAGATGATGGATCCAATGCACATCTGCTTAGATGATAATCAAGAAGACATAAAATAGCATGTCTAGTCATGGTTTTTTTTTTTTAAATCTGGGATGACAAAACATAATTCTGTCAGCAGCATCTCATCTTTATAGTCACAGTCCATCATTATCAACAGATCTAAGCATTTTGTAAGTTTCAACAATCCCCAATAACAAATCAAATTTACTCTGCATATTTACATCCTTATGGGATCCACAGGCTAGCTGCAGCGGAGGCATCTGCTCAGTGACATTTGACCAGCTATTTTACTGCCTCATTATTTACATGATGGCCCACCAAAAGCTCAATATACTTTTAAATAAAACGAACTAAAGCCACTGTGTTATAATAGAAAAGGATTTATCTGGCCTTTATAAATCCAGATTCCCTTTTGAAATTCAATCTCAGAGTATCCAACTTTATGAGATTGTTCTGAGGTCAATATGGGCAAAATTCCAGGAACATTATTTTTTAATACTATACTACTAAATACTATTTTCATTTTGAGATACTTGGAAGTGTTCCAAGTAACAAATAAATTGGAGTGGCATTTAAGAAAAAAGCCTTTCAAGAATCATTGAATATACCTATCTCACTCATGGGCGAGAGATGAAATAAAGGCAATGTCCTACCTGATCTGATAGGAAGGACCTGCTCCAAGTTACATTGAGTAGGGAGTGTTGACTGGTAGACCCCAGAAAGACAGCCATTTGTGTCATGGCACCTGTCCTGGAATTAGATTGGCCCTGTCTTTGTTTGTTTTTTGAAGGGCCTTAAAAACTGGACTTTCATATTTTTTCCCACATTTTTTACATGTGGTGGACTTGCAAGGCTGCAAAAAAGTTTCGGAGACTGCTACAGACGTGGGTGGAACAAATTGTGGGAGAGTGTATTCCATTTAAGCTGGAATTTTTTTCTCCTAGGAATAATACCACAAGGATATAAGAAAGATTTAATTTATCTAATAATACATGTGTTGATGGTGGCTAGAATAATATATGTGCAATGCTGGAAGAAGGAAAGAACACCGCCAGAAATAGAGATAATAAGGAAAATTATGACCTCTGCAGAATCAGACAGGTTAACTCTAGAATTAAAAAATAAAGGGGAATCTGAGTAACTATGAAACATGAAATAAATTTTATCAGTGGTTGCATAGAAGAAGGCAAGGTAGAAACATAAGTAGCTATGATGATTAGAATAATTAAACAATGTATCAAACAAGAAGATTGTAAATGGTGAAGTAAAATTTATATATGTATAATAATTGTAATGCTAGAACAGTTGCAGTGTGTTGTATTCTTATAATTAAAATAATTAACACACACACACACACACATAAACTTGGCTTTCAACTCAAACCTGAAGACTTTGGGTATCAGTAAACCTGACTGGTTGGCTGATTGCTTATATTTTGCTTGGCTGCTATATGTTTTATTTTTATTCCCTATTTTTGGAACATATATTATGCATTTCATTCTAAACAGGCTAAAGGTGCATAAAAATGAGACAAGCAACTATATATATTAAACAAACAAACAAACAAATAAATGTCATGAGCTTATGACAGGGCATGATGTGATAAATGCCAGAAACAAAAAGCCCTGTGCACCATGAGAAAGAGAGGGGAACGGATTCAGGCATTCAGGGCTGGCATTAATAGTAAGTAGTAAATTCTAGAGTAGTAGCAAATACATGGATTAGCTGGGTCTTAATCTGATCTAGAACAACTCTTCTGAAGCTCTCCCTTGCTTGCTTCCCTGTCTTTCTTCATGGCAAATTATTATTTTCAGTCACAAGAGGAAGAACAAAACAGAGGGATCAAGCACAATCTTTTAAGGGGGGAAATTAGGAGGGGGAGGTATGGATTTACCTAACTTTAGAGAAGGTGGTTAGGAGTTTGAGCTTTTCTGTCTTTGGGAGTCCTACAAACATCCTTATAACAATTTCATAACTTCCTTCAATATCATGGAATCAAGAACACAGCTGTCAGATTAAAAAAAAACCCTTCAATGGTTAAATAAATACATATTCTCTCAATTTCTCAGAAATTTATCCTGTATTTCAAAACATTATGGGATATAATTGATGGACATTAGGGGACTTTTTCAGGAAACTTTAGCTAATATAGGTTTGCAAAATGTACAAAGTAGCTTTTGGACATCGATAGCCACCATTTGTACAACAGATTAGACAGAAGGCCATTTATCTACTGTCTACTCTGTTCTATAAAACAGCCTGTTTAATTTATTCTACAGAACTCAGTATAAGCCATTGATAGTCAAGCCAAGTCCAATATATGCAGCTTTATTCTGATTGTTTTTTTTAAATTGCTACTCCAGGAAAAGTTTGGGACATATGATTATGATGGGTTTATGAGTCTATTTAAATTAAGAAATTCAGATCAATGTTTCATCACCCAGTTTCATGGCTAAAGAGCAACCTTCCCTTATTTTTAAATGGCACACCTTAATTCTAGGCTTTGATTTGTAGTCACACTATAGATTGACAGAGGATGATGAACACAGGTGAGCATTGGGAGATGGAGAGATGACCAAACGTGTTGAACAATTGCCATTTGCTCTGGATCTTCTCTTGTGCCCCAGGAGAGTAAGAATCTGCTGATGGATTTTAAATATCAATGTAATTGTAATAAGAGCTTTCCTTTTGGGTTTGATGGGTGAACTGTTGGAAAAAAGGGGAAACTTTGTATATTATAACTGCAATGAGATTATGATATGCATAATGATAGAAAGATTCAGTCCTACCGACAATGACAGAATGGTTGGTGAAGATGATGAAAGTTGCTGAGATGGCTAAGTTGTCTTCTTTGATCAGAGGAAAAATACAATATGTTTATTGCTGCCTGGAAATCTTTATAGACATTTTGCACAAAACAGAAAAAAGCTTTAGGGTTTTAATGATTAGATAGGATGGATTATGGAAAGAAGAGATTAAAAGTGTAACCATGGAGTAAGAGATAAATTTATGATTGTACTTATAATCGCTGTGGAAGTTACTTTTTTACTTTTTTCCTATTTTTTTCTTTTATCTTTAGCTTACTCTTTGATTTGTTTCTTCCTCCCAATCAATATTAATTTGCATTAAATTTTTAATCTTCTTTTTAAAAAATTAACATACTTTTTTTTTAAAAAAAGGAAAGAAGCTATGGCTAGAAGGACTTGTAAGCAGGACCCTGGTTTCCACCAAAAAGAGGATTAAGAGCATTGTCATATCTAGAGGAAGGGAAAATGGGCAAAGAGTAATGAAGGGTTTGTTTGTTGGCTAGTATGACTGTCCCATTATGGAACCAAGAGTTGCCAAAAGCATATTGGGCAGTTGTGGCAATTTGGGTCTTGATTTTATATATATATATAGTTGTGTCCAATTGCTACAACTGAAACTTTAGAAAAAGGATTTTCTTTTGCTCCAGGCAGAGAAATCAGGGGCAAAATGAATAGAGGCAAATGAGTGTACTCTGACACTAAGACATTTCTCTAGTTTTATATAATTTCAAATGGAAAGTGATAAATAACATTAATGTGTTCTGACTGGTAAGAAGAAACTCCAAAGATTTGTTACAAGCCGAGTTATGTAGTATTTCTGTTTCATGTGTCCTCCTTTACTGCTCCTCAGGCTTTTAATTGGCGATCTGGGACAGACAGCAAGTCCTTTCCTTTGAGGTCAGCATTTTTAAAGCCTACACTGAAATTAAATGCCGATGCAGTCCCTCCCCACCCCTTCTTATTTTCCACATCAGTTTCCAGAGTTGGCTAATTTCACCAATGAAGTAACAAGTTAACTGTCAAGTTAGATTAGGTCAAATTAGTTCTCATCTCAAAAGCTGACAAAGATTGCTCTTGACAATATCAGTGACCTCACATGCACTGGCAAGGACACATGCTCTTAGTCTGCAGGGAAGTTTTCTTCTGTGACAATCAATCAGGCAGAAGATGAAGACAATGCAGTAATGGATGTATGCGCCTGCTTGCTTTCAATTAAAAAGAAAGAAAGTAAAATACACTGACATCTTATTGAGATTCAGAGGTATTCAGCAGGTTCTGACCATTTCTGGAGAACCGGTCACAGAACTTTTGAGTAGTTTGGAGAATTGGAAAATACCACCTTTGACTGGCCCCACCCCCATCTATTCTCTGCCTCCTGAGTCTCAGCTGACTGGCTGGATCTTCTTTTGTTGCCTTGCACAGGAGAAAGGAGCTGGAAAGCAGGTTGGAGGGCATGCAATTGTGCAGAAACTTCCCCCAAGAGTGTGGAAGGAATGGAAATTGTACAGTATCCTTTCCCTGCCATGCCCATCAAGCTACACTATGCCCACCAAGCCACACCCACAGAACCGGTAATAAATAAATAAATAAATAAATAAATAAAATGAATCCCACCACTGTTGAGATTGTTTATAATGGTGGATAACAGTAATTGATTGATTGTGGTCTAGTATTAGCTGGTGAAGGGGTGCTAGTAGCAAATAATTAGGGGAGATATTTTAATAAATAATAGCATTTCCTTGATTGAGAATGAAAAACCATCTTGAGAAGAGAGAAGATGAGTTGTTCCTCACCCTCCTCTCAGTGAGGCTAATTGCAACTTTAGGGAGAATGGCTGTAGGTCAGAGAAAGGACATGGGAGGAGAGAAATGGGTATACTGTAGTCTTCCGGAATGGGAGCAGCTCCCAAGATGTGAAAGCAACTCTAAGGGCTAGCAGGTTCCATCGCATTCAGTGAATTGAAAGTAAATCAGGAATAGCTCCTTTGGATTGTCAGACTTAAGGCCCATCTGTATTTAGAAAGCATAGGGCCATATTTTCTATGCTGATCATTATCTTGGTTTAAAATGGTCAGCACAGAAAATATGAAGAAAAAGATAACTGCCTCTAATAAAGATAAAGGTAATATTGCCTGTTGGGCATTAATGGTATAGCAATGCATCTTAATTATCTATTGAATCAATCTGCATAATTTTACATGCTATCTACATATTCTTTAATATAAGAAAAAGAGAAAGAGGCAAATCAAAAGGCAACATTAAAAGAAAAACTATAAATTGATGGTTTAAGCTCATACCAGAAAACCTGAGTTCAAAACCAATTTTACTTTTATATAAAATCTTCATCAAATATGTTTTTTCAAATACATTAATGTGCATTGTCTTCTATGGTACAAGAAGTATAAATGAAACTTATTTTCATTTCATTCTTATTTTCATTTTAAGATCCAAAGGAACCTGCTCTTAAAGATATTGTAAAATCAGGAGGACATAAACCATTTTGTACCTTACAAATTAATAACATTTCTCCAGATTAACCTGTCTATAATTAAAGAATAAGCACAAAGTTCTTTTTAAAGCCAAATGGTTGTTTAAAATAACTTAATTGACCATCGTTATTTTTTTTTGGTTGTTCACAATTTCTGCTAGCTCCACAAAAATGTCTGTGTTGTGAAAATTGGTTTACTGGAACACAAACAAAATGTTTTACTTTCAAAAGCACCAGAGCTCATTTTGGTTTATGGAGTTATATGCATCATGAATCCATGGAGAATAAAAATGCTTCTATTATTAAGTCAGACAAATGAGCCTGTGTTCAACTTATATATAATTAATTAATCAATTTATTAATTTTTGTCCTTTTCCCATGCAATCCCATCAAAGGATTCGCTATCAGAAGAATCAGTCCATCTACCCATTCCATCCATCCATCCATTATCTGTCTATCATCTATATGTCTATCTGTATGTCTGTATGTCTGTCTATCTATCTATCTATCTATCTATCTATCTATCTATCTATCTATCTATCTATCATCTATCTTTCTATCTATCCCTCTATCTATCATCTGGCTACTTATTTTAGATCACAACTCTGGGAAGCTCACAATAATGACAAAAGCAAGAAAACCATAAAACCAAGAACCAAGAACCAAACCTCAACATAACTATCCATGAGTTCTTCTCCCCCCAAACTTAAGGGAAGATCCAGCTGTTTACAGCATTCCAGGAAAAAGTAGATGTCTGGCAAATGCATGGATCCCTGATCGGGGAGTTTATTATAAAAAACAATGTTGATCCACTGAAATTGATATCCGTTGAAATCTTGGGACCTTGTTCCTCAATGTAACAAATCTGTTCAGTTAGTTACAGCTTTCACACATAAGCGCAAAACAATATCTTAACAAGACTTAGAGTATGTTGTCATTTACTAGAAGTCTTATTAGAATGTGGGTAAGAGATGCAAATAACTAAACCAAAACCCAAAATGTTTAATTCAGATGAGAAAGCAATGCTATTGCTAAGAAACAATCTTAATTTCACTGTGATAATAATTCTAATCAAATTCAACCAAAACAGATGGCTATACCAAGCCATTGTAAGGATTGAGTACTGCTTGCTTGAAAACTAAAATGAAAGCTTTCTCAGAATTGAATTTCATCAAGTCAGCATGTAAAACTCATAAGCAAACGAAGGAAGGGGACATTGGAGCTGGGAGTCTACATCCTGACTCTTTTGTGCTGCTATTTGAATTTTATCATTTATGTTATTCAACATTTACATTGCTAGGTGTTTGATTTTTTTAAAAAAATTATAGTATATTTGTTTATTGTATTCTTCCTATTCTTCTTATACTACAAAGCACCATAATCTTAATAGGTTTGTCAAATACTTCTTTAGCGCTTGGATGGAAATATTGCCAATGGTGTCATTATATTTCCAATGTCTATTATCTCAATATATGTTGCCATATGTTTTCACGCATTATCTTTATAAGTGTGGATTCCATAACTGTGGACTGAAATAGAACTCCCATGATTTGGGGGTTGGTGTTACCTACTTCTTGGGAATTGGGTAGACCAAACCCTCTGAACTGAAAAAGAAGCAGAAAGAAATGTTCCAGATATAAAGTCTTCTGCTATTTTGAAGAAAAAGTGGGTGGGGACTTCTACCATCTTCCAAAGATGCATTTGATCATGCATTTGAGATGTGGCTTTTTTTCATTGAGGATAGAGGATGGTGCTGGCACGTGGATGCTGGAACAGTTGGACAGGTAAGGGAGAACTAAGTCCCCAAACTGAGTCCCCCAAACAAAGCTTGGTGGATTATTAGCATTTTTTCCTACAACCCTTTTGGGTTCAGTTGAGCTCATTTCTCAACTGGCTATTAAGAGATTTCTGATTCACTTTCAGGGTTAATCCTTTGATTTCCGCACTATGTGTTTTATTGTGCTTCACACCAGCCTACAATTTAATCTGAATGACTAACTTTAGAGCAACCTCCAATTTTAAAGCTGAAAGATTAGACGACGATCGTGATCTTAAAGAATTAAGAGATGTTGTTTTTGCTTCTGGAATTATAGTGATGGCAGTAGTTACTAGAACAGACATTCAAATAAGTAAACATTTAGGCAAGTCAATTTGCATGTTTTAGGAGATCACATAAATTCAAGACTTCATGCTAGGTTCTAGATCAGCAACAGCCAAACAAATTACTTGAGAAAAAAAGAAAAGAAAACACTTGTCATGACTGAATGGAAGGTGTTCTTTTTTTGAAAGAAAAATGGGTTTTAAGTCTCTAGTGACAAAGTGCAATTCCAGATGATTGGCCTCTTGATTCATGCTTCAGATACCACAAAGATTGATCAGTACTTGCCCTTTCTGCAAATAGCTAGTGCAAGAGAACTGTCATTCATTCATTCATTCATTCATTCATTCATTCATTCATTCATTCATTGACCAGTAATTGCCTTGACCCCCTCTCTCAGGTTTTTTCTTTTTTTTACTGTAGAATTCTCACAAAAACAAAATACATTTCTAATGTTTTCCCATAGTGGTTATATGGCAGCACTTCTTAATTCAGCTTTTGTACCCAAGTATGCCAATCAGCCATTATGACAGGATTCAAGGAAGTAAGAGTCAGGATGAGTCATCCAACACACCCAATGTAGAATGCAGCTTCAATTGTAAGGACACAATGCTTTGCCATTGCTGAAGTTCTTTGTAAATCAGAGGGAAAGGTATATTGAAATCTCTCAAAGCTGCCATCCTCCATCAACCTCATGATTTAGTCACTTGGAGGCTCATCTGATGAGTTTCAGTCCCTCAAACTGGGACTGTACCTTTGCCTGGAATACTTCACCTGATAAACTTCTTCCCCATCCTGGGCTCTTGGTCTAAACTGGATGCTAATTTTCTTTAACTTGTAACAAGACACACAGAGTTGCCAAATTTATAGATATTGCAACATTTAGCTTGCTTTTATTTGTTTAATGATATATTTTATTTTTAATCTGATTAATAGAATTACAGAGAGGATAACCTAGCTGGTCATGTCAGAGTACAATATGGATAGACATTAAAAAAAACCCACACCTTTCCAATCTTTTCTCCTAATGTCCATTACTAGGATTAATTTGAAAATGTAACGCTTACTTACTAAGAATTGTTGTTTTGTAGCCTTGATGGCAGCATTCCTAGAGACATACTGTAATCCTGTGCATTTATGTGAGAGATGGGCAGGAATGCATTAGTGGACAGTATGCATAAGTGATATATGCCTGAGGACTTCAATCTGTCCTTAGTTTACTCTGACATTCTGTTTAGTCTTTCAATGACTGGCATATTTCTTTGAGAGAAAAACATTGACACATTTGGAATAAGAAACTAACCACTTTTCAGCAATGCATATGAAAAAGTATTGTAACAATATTGTGAACTGCCTTCCTGATTTTTACTTTCAATGCAAAACTCATTCTTAATGCAAATCTCAAAATCTCAGCGTAGTATCCTGCTTGACCTTGTTGTACAGTCCTCAACAAATAACCTTTGTATATAATATCCCGAATCATTTTCCTCTTCGATTCCAAAATAGAGAGTGTATAAGATTTTTTATTCCTTGCTTTAGATAGGATCCTCCACTCAGCCTTATGTTTTGATAAACAACCATATTACCGGTGCTTGACATACCTATCTTTGCTGTTCTGTTTTTTGTTCTCCTGAAATTTTAAGGAAAGGGGATTTTATAATCTCCTGTAAATAAGAAAAAAATAAATCTGTATTTTTTTTCTTGTCACCTGTTAACATAACAAGCTATGGAAGCAAAAAATAATAAAAATTAAAAAATATATATTTTTTTGAAAAATAAATGTTCTAGCAAGAATCTTCAAAGCAGTTATTTTCATTACTCTATTTTTATAGAAACTTTATATTAACTCTGGGAATGTGACAGCCACTGTAACATTGGAAAATGAGGAATGCAATTGAGAAGTAGATATGCAGGACAACCTGTGAAGACTTGAGTTTGGAAGATCAATGTTCAACTCTGAACAAAAGAAAAAATTAATTATAAGCTTATAAACACAGAATTTGAAATAATTTTTTTAAGCAAAAAGCTAAATAAGATTTTGATCTAAAAATATTATAAACTGATTAAGGGGCCATATACACTTTAAATATTGATTTTAACTATAAGATTTGGGATTAATTATAAAATAGCTTCTTGGAAGACTTATTTTGGCTATCCTAATTATTCTAAGTTATTTTGTGGTTTTAAAAACTGGACAATAGAGGACACTAAATACTCTTAGCAAAATGAAAAAATTACAAGCCTCTTCTTGATATTACTTAATAATGTAATTTATAAAATGACACAAAAGTTTACAGTATTAGAAATATTAAAGGATATCTTTTAAGGATAGAGCCAGAAATTAGTAACTACAGTTCAGTACTGTCAGTAATTATGTCTTCTTTTGTAGGTAGACTCTGTCCAAAAAAAATCCTTAATGAGGGAATGACAGATGTGGAACAAATTTTGTTTGACAAGATAGAGAAAATATTAAAAGTGGAACTACAAATATAGGCCAAGAGAATGATTTGGAAAGAACACTTTTGTAGATATAGAAAAGAAAGTGATTGCTATTTTAAAAATTAAAAAGGAAATACAAATAATAAACCAAAACAATTACCTATACAAGGTTTTTTATTGGATTTACAAAAGAGGCTTCTTAAAGCCTTAAAAACATCCATGTGATGAGATAAAGAATTGAAGAGAAATCAAATCCTGTTTGAGTCAATTGAAGATCAAGACTGCTAGAAGTAAAAGGAAAGAACATAAAGTTAGTTTATTTGATCAAGGCTAACATAAGACTCTGTAAATAATGGGGTAATATTTATGGATGTTTTGCTTACATTAGGACTGAAAAGTTTATGTTTTTTGAATTTGTTTATTAAATAGGGGATATGAGATGAGAGGAAGATATTTAGTAACTAAATTTGTTTATATTTGTTGTGGTAAAGTTTAAAAGTCACTTCTTTATAGATTTCTTTTTATTTTCTATATTATATTATTATTTCTTTTCTTTTTTCTTTTTCCTGCACATTTTATTCTTTTTTCTATTCTCTTTCCTAATTTAGCATGTATTAGTTTTTGCAATTGTAATTAAAATTCTTAATACAATATAGTCACCAAAACTTAGTTTTTTGCTTTTTAAAAAGGACTTTCAAGATGAGATGAACTTGAGATATAGTTGTAATTACAGTGCTATTTAGTGTCTTGTATATTTTGAAATTTTCTTTATCTGAATTCAGTGTGTATAGTATTCATTAGGACTGTGCCAAACCTTTGAAAGAGGACCTTTGCAATGTACTTTACTGGAAACAAAGCACCTTTCTTTGCATCATAAAAGCAGCTGTGTCCTTTGCAAGATTCATTTGATTGTTTTAAATCTGCCCAACCTGTTCCTGTATGTATGTTTATATGCTAGACAACAATGCTGGGACTACCAGCCAAGCCAAATGACTGTGCATGAACACCCATGCTGAGCTGGCCAAGAAGAGATTTCCCTGCAGCCATGCAAGATTTCTAAAAGAGGTGGCTGCTTTAAAAATTCGAAGACAGAAACTTTATTGATACTAATATATAGTGTGAAAAATCTCTTTCTCTTTTGTGCAGTCCTACTAATCACTCTTCTAATGCCGTTTTTAAAATAATGTTGTGAAATGAGTTGTGCTGAAAATTGTAACCACTCACAGTGGATACTTTATTCATTGAAAGAGGACTTGAATCCATTTCCGCACAGTTATAATCTGACCCTCTAACCACTCTGCCCCATGCTTTCATGGTGTTATGCCATTCAAATTCCCACTCATTTATAAAACTCCAGATGTTCTCATCGGCATTTTGTACCAATTCCCTTTCCATAAAGATCTTCTATGAGGGCCATTGCTAGAAGTGAGTCCACCAGAACTATAGATTCCATCTGATTCCACATCTGCCTTGTTAACCCCAGTGACATTTTCACAACAATTGGCTGCCGGTCCGCTAGCCTGACCTCTGCAATAGCATCTCATTATTACTAATTAAAGAATTAATTATTCATGGTGACAAGAACTATTTAGCATGGCAAAGATGTGTCAGAGGATGAGCTATGCGTGGTTTATGAAGCTTTGGAAAAATAGATTCTTAAATAAATTAATAAAGGGAGCTCTGGGGTTTCATTAAAAGGTGGCTAGAGGGGTTGCATGCCAGTTTCCAAGGAGACCACAGGTGGTTTGCTCAGATTTTTTTTCTTCCTCACTTAAAACTTATTTGGCCACATGATATTTTCCTCTGCTCCTCAACCCCATCGTTACTGTTCTATCCTCAGGCCCTAAACTCAACATTTTAATGAAACCCCTGTTGTCCTCCTCTCGCTTTGAACCCCATGTGATCTCAGGCCTCCATATTGGACAGTTGTTAGTTGACGGGAAGCTTGTTTTTGATAGAGAGCTGCCCATGAATAAACAACAGTTGTGATAAAAGCTGTTCAATAAAGCAAGTCTAAGATAAATAAAGGGCACTGGGAAAAGGAGAAAGAGAGGGAGGGAGGGAAAAGGATATGCATAAATTCAGATGAATGCTCCATGGTGAAAACCATGTTAATTACTCTCCATTTCGTCTTGAGGTATGTTTAGTGCCAGAGATTACTTTAAATGGGATATTTCCCCCCTTTTGATTTATAGATTTTATTGTCAGAAAAAAATACTTAGCATCCTTGCTCATTTTTTTTCCTGTCATTGCTCATGTTTCACAGTATTTGTTTCACAATAATAATGATGATGGTAATATTAATACCTTCCAGCACAATGAACTAAATAGTAATATAAATAATAGTGTTAATGTTTTCAAGCATCTGCTCTGTTGCTCCTGGGCACCCTGTAAATTCAGACTTTGGTTAAGTATAGGGGCTAGATAGTAAAGTAAAATAAAATATAAAATAAAATAATAATAAAATATAAAATAAAATAATAATAAATAAATAAAATAAAACCAGAATCATGTTACAAATAAAGTTATTCCTCCATGGACCCCAACATCTCCCTTGCAAACTAGTTCATGTAATTCTTTTTCATAATAATAAAGCCAGCCCTCAATGTTGAACATCTCCTGAAAAGAAGTGGTCAGTTGCAACATAATTTTCAGAACCTGAGAGAAAAGGGCAATGTTCTCCACTTCCTCTAAAGAACCACTGACAATCTAGTTCAGCAGGAAAAGGAAAATATACAACATTCTTTTTTTTAGTAGCTCTGCCTTGGGAATTTTCTAAGATAATGGAAGATAGCCTGTAACTGTAATTGGTTGTCAAATACTTTTTTGTATTTTCTCTTCCCCACAAGTCATCTCAATTTTCAATATGAAACAAAGCAAAACCTATCCCTTTGGAAAGATTTCATACATCAATCGGGCATTACGCTGGTAGCTATCTCTATTAAAGTCAGCATAGTTGAAGCCAAAATGGCCATGCAGGGCAATGCCAAGCTACTGGAAGGGAAGTAGCATCTTAAAGCAGCCAAATACTGCTGACCAGGCTTCAGTTCTTGACTGCTGTATCCATGAAAAAAGTTACACTGGCAGACAAATGAAGCACAATTTTAAAGCTGGAGAATTTAAGGATGATTTAGGAGGACATAAGAATGAATCATTGAAAGTAATGCAGTGAATAGGTGGAACAAACCGCCTTACTTTTCAGTTCTTTAACTGGTTCCATAGAGAAGCCTACCAGCCAAAAAGCCCTCATTCAGTTTGTTAGGTGTCTAAAGAATAATAATGACTTAGACTTTTTAGTGATTTTCATTTGCTGGTGTTGTACTTCTTCTGGTTTTAGTTGATACTTGTTTCTAAGCTTTTGTTGTTAGTTATTTTAGACTCCCCTGTTAAGGAACAGTGGGGTATTCATTATTAAAATAGTTTATTTCCATCAATTTAAAAATTTAAAATAATATTTATCTAAAATAGTTTTTAAAAACATATTTAACATATTTTCTTTCAATAGGATTAAATACAAAGGATTTTAGAAACCCTTGCCTGGGTTGTTTTTTTTAAGCTCATCTTATCTTTGTGTCAAAAATGCAGGAACTAGAAAAGGGAAATTATTAATTTGAATTTTAAAAAATTAAAAATGTTAATAAAAACATAAATTTATATAGTTGTAACCCAACCAAAAACATGAAATGATTCAAAATCCACTATGGAAAGCAATTAAGCATCTTGATACGTAGAAACACATCTATGCACTG
Source organism: Laticauda laticaudata (assembly GCA_004320025.1). Classification (NCBI taxonomy): domain Eukaryota; kingdom Metazoa; phylum Chordata; class Lepidosauria; order Squamata; family Elapidae; genus Laticauda; species Laticauda laticaudata. The sequence continues at coordinate 19,583 of BHFT01058328.1, forward strand.
CTAATCTTCTGAGGAAAAACACCACTGTTTTTAAAGTCAAAGCAAAGTTGTATATACCACAAGAGCTTTACTCCAAGTCCTTCAACAACAGCAGTAGGGCAAGCTTTCTACTAATCAGATAGCCTAAGGGAAGACTTAAACAGAACATATATATGTTCACTGGAGCTTTAAAAACCCAGTCCTTTAAGTATTTTGTACAGCTCCCTGTGATCAGCACATGGTGTAGTGGACTTGAACAAATGATATTGATTTTTTGTTTAATTTGGACATCAGTTCAAGGAGAAATCCTCCCTTAATGAAAATGTAAATGTTGACACAGAAATGAAACTTAAGAAAGTGCCACTATTGTTATAATGGCACAATCCAGCACATTGTTGGGAAGAATTTGAACAGAGGGACCATCAAATGATTTTTCTTTTATTTAAATGTCACTTGTTCCTAGTATTTCATACAGGTAGTCCTCAATTTACAATCATAATGGAGCCCAGAATTTCAGTCATAAGTCATGATTGTTATAAATCAAACCAACCATGTGACTGACCCAACTTTAGGACCATTTTTGCAGCAGTTATTTAGCCAATGCCACGGGTGTAAAGTTTGCAAATGTGTTTCTATAGAAACTGACCAAAAAATTGGGCTGATTGCCAAATACCCAAAATGTGGTCATGTGAAAAAAAAACCCGCTCTCTTTCTGTGTGTGTTACTGTCAGAACTCTGCAGCCAGTAGCTTTTGGGGGAGTCTGTCAATTGTCACTAAGCGACTGATCATTAGGCAAGGTCTAGCTGTGTATGACATCAGCAGCAGGAATACAGCTCTGAGTTCCCAACGAAACTGTATTATTCATTGATATATGTAACTGGGTGTTTTCTGAAAGATGGATTAAATGGCCTTCAATTGGGTTATTAACTTCAAATGGGTTGTGCTATCTCCTTTTTTGACTCCAGTCTCCATTAATTTTACAGTTGTAAAAATTTAATGTAGAAGTTAAACAAGGTCAAGGTCTGAAATCAATCCAACTAGATTTTTGTAGTGAAATTTTGGGTTATGAATAAAATAACCAATTGTCCAATGTGTTTCAATCAAAACCTTCCTTGGGTTAAATTTAAGGTTTCCTCAAATTTAATAAAAGTACTTGGTCATCAAAGTTTGACTATTTTGATTTCTTAACATGTGTGATTGTTTTAATTAATTGGTCAAGGAGTCCTTTGAGGCTTAAAGATGGGATAAGCATACATATATAAACAATAAACAAAATAAGCTAAATACTTTAAAAAGTATATGGAATTTTCATCACAAAATATATTGAATATCTGAAATTTTAGTTGCTCACTACCACACTTTAAATATGACTAAGATTCATCTCCTAGGAAGCCAACAAATAGCAATTTAAGATTATTTGAAGTATATTCCTAAATTTATTATTTTTCTCATTTATAAACAAAACACTGGAAGCAATGATTCCTAACAGTCAATTTCTATAATCTATCCTGATTTGACTTTGTTTCAGAAGGTCTATGGAGCTGCTGATCTAGCCTCTGGAAGGAAACTACTATCAAAACCTTCCATCTTAAGATCCACTGATTCCACCCAGAATGAATATACTGGATATATTGGTTCCCAATGGAGATGGCAGCCCTACAAGCACTTGAGAGCCAAGCCATTTAGGGCTTTAAAGGTCATATCCAATCTTTTGCATTATAGCCAGAAGTCTAATGGCTACCTCTGCAGTAGCCACAACAAAAGTCTAATTCATCTGGAATTTATCTATCAGCTCCATTCATCAGCATATGGGCCATTGGATTCTGAACCAACTTCAGGTTCTGAAAAGGCGGCCTCATGTAGAATATCCTGCAATGATCTATATCAGGAGTGTCAAACACACATCATCATGGCAGCATCAGGTGACTTATTGGGACTTTTCTCCCCTTTGCTAAACTGGGCATGGACGTGGCCAGTGCATGATGCATCTGGCCCATGGGCCACGAGTTTGACAGCCCTGATTGTTGTGGCCCACCAGCGGCCAGCGGAGTTGGTGGCAGACTCCGACAGTGAGGAGGTTGGGGAAGAACATAAGCCAGTCCTGGAGTCTGGGGAAGGCTCTGATAAGCGCTCTGCATCACAGGCAGAGATGGGGCCAAGGTTGTCCGACAGTTATTAGCTGCCTTTGGAGTCGGAGATCAGTAAGACAGAAGAACAGCTGGAGCCTGTTCCCAATGTGCACATGTGCAGAGCTGCCAGAAGAAGGGAATAATTAAGGAACAAGGGTCGACTCAGGAGTAAAGGCACAGGTGGATGGTGAATGGCCCCTCCCATAGGGAATAAAGAGGAGTGAAAGGGCAGTGTTGCTTGCAAGAAACAATTAGATTGTTTAATTAGTGTGTTTGTTTAATTAGTTGTTCATGACTCTCAGAGACTCCTTGCCAAGTATTTTCTTGTACAGTGTTGCACTTGGAAGCTATCGCCCTGGTAATTCTCTAAGCCTGATAAGGTCTGTGGTTGTAATTCACCTTTGAAAGACTGCCAGGACTTTGCTGGATGTGAATGATAGAAATTCACATTAGCCTAATAAAAATGGGTTTTGTCACGACAAGAAGCCTGCTTTGTGATTTTGTAAAGGCTAAGTCAGAACACTGATGTACATGGTGATGATAATGAATCACTATCTCCAGGGCCTCCTACTCCAAATGGTAGGGTTTCAAAGGGTATACCAGCTGAACCTGGGTGAAGACACTTCTGGCTGCAGCTTTCACCTGCTCATAAGTCAGTAGGTGTGATTACAAAAGAGCCCCAAATGATGGGAACATACCCATTAAGAATATCCAGCAGAGTAGACAGAGAACGTGATGATTTCTACACGAACAGGAACTATATCTTTTTGGGTTCAAACAACTTTTTTCAACCAGTCAAGACTTTTACATCCTCCAGACAATCATGGTCCACAGGGGAGATCAACATCCACAAAAAGGCTTCCAAGGAAATGACCTCTGCTATACTACAACAATGGATTTGCCTGTTAATAAAGGAGTGTAAAGCACTGTAAAACAATGGCTCCAATCACCAAAGTGTGCAGGCAATCCATAGATGTACTATAGACTAAACAGATAAAAAATATGAAAAGAAGGAATTAATGAAAAGAAGGACTAAGGGAGACATGATAACAGTGTCCCAATATCTCAGCAGCTGCCACAAAGAAGAGGGAGTCAAGCTATTCTCCAAAGCATAAGAAGCAATGGCTGGAAATTAATCAAGGAGAAAAGCAATCTAGAACGAAGGAGAAATTTCCTTGCAGAACAATTAACCAGTGGGAACAATTTGCCTTCAGAAGTTGTGAATTCTCCAACACTGGAAGTTTTTAAGAAGAGATTGGACAACCATTTGTCTGAAGTGGTGTAGGATTTCCTGCCGAAGCAGGGGGTTGGACTAGAAGACCTCCAAGGTCCCTTCCAACTCTCTTATTTTATTCTCTCATCACTCCTTATCACCCATCCCCTCCCACTTGTGACTGTATGACTGTAACTTTGCCACTTGTATCCTTACAATTTATATTGACTGTTTCCTAGTATGATTTGATTGTTGATTGTACCCTATGACTATCATTAAGTGTTGTATGTTATGATTCTTGATTCTTAACAGATGTACCTTTTCTTTATGTATGCTGAGAGTATTTACACCAAGACAAATTCCTTATGTGTCCAATCACACTTGGTCAATAAAGTATTCTGTTCTGTTCTGTTCTACAGATCAGGAAGAACTAAGAGATTGCTTAGGACCAGGCTTAAGATTGATTACATCTGAGACCTTGAAAGCCCAAGTCTTGCCAGGCACCACCCCAAGACATGGAAATTGAAGCCCCTGAGGGAACCACACTATTAGCCCAGTGACAAGACCCAGCCACTTAGGAAGGGATATCACCCAGAAAGCAGAGTGGATGGTATTTAGTCTAGCCAAGTCCATAGGCATTCACATTCTGTCACTCCAGAGCAAAGTCTTACAGTATCATGTTTATTTCAGTATTGATGGAATAAGAAGCCAGCTTAATTTGACTCAGAAGAATAAATAGATTGCATTGCTAGTTTAATGATCATCTAGACTTGAGAGTACAATTAGTAGAAATAAAATTATTTCCTAACATTCTAATTAATTACTCACGCAAATGGATGTTTACTAATAAACATCATAAGATTGGGAATCATTTTGGGGAAGTATAATAGGCCCCTATAGGGATGCAATTCCCCCCAACCTTTTTATTTTCTAATTGAACTCAGGAAAAATTAAAGTCTTAATTAAGCACACATTTTATTTCAGTACTTAGTGTTCACAAACTATATCCTTTTAATGTAAAACTGACATTCTGGCACTTCTCACATGTCTGAAAAAGTAATGGGATACTCAGCAGTTTCTTATAGCAGTGGACTGAAATAATCAATAAAGTAGGAACATTTATTTATTGTTTAAAAATGTTGACAATCGTGTCTCATTTAAGGATTCCCCCCGCCGTAGTTATTAAAAATAGGATGCAATTTCATAAGCCCTGAAATAGTGCCCTGGGGACAATGAAAATGTTCAGATTTTTTTTTTCCTCCTCTAAGTTTGGAGAGGAAGTTTCAATGTCAGTAGGGAAGTTCTACCACAGACATGCCAAATATAAAGCCTGTGGGCCAGATCCCATCCAGGGGTCCTTCTCGTGGCCTGAGAGGGATGGGGAGGCTCTTCTGATGAACAAGGCTTTGGCTCTCACCCTGGTCTTGCCTTCCTCTGCTGAAGACCTTCAGATTCCCCCACCTAGCCGTGCTTGCCCCCTTCCCCCGCAAAGAAGTTGGAAGATGAGACTGCTGTGTGTGGAAGCAATTTGGCCCACGGACCTTTTGTTTGCCATGTTTGATTTAAGGAATCAGTATTATTGAGAATCTAACCCTCAGTAATACCAGCTGCTACCTCTTGAAAAAGGAGCCTCGCTGCTGGTCTATCTCATTGCAAGGAATGAAAAGAAGTTAAACCAACTGTGCTGATCTGTGGTACTCCAATACTTAAGCCCCCTAATGGTAGGTGCAATAGCTCTAAATGTATTGATGTATAAATTGCCAGTGTCAGGGAAAACTGCCCACAGGAACCATTGTCTCTGTTCTCTATCTCCATTTACTCCAAATCATTTTGATGCACTAGTAGTCTAGTCTGGAATGCAAGCTGTGATTAATACAATATTTGACTGTATTAGTGCAAAGGAGCAAGAAAGGGAATCCTGTTGCATGGAGAGCCACACTGTTGATTTGACTTTATCTTAGCTCTGAAACATTTATGTTTAATAGAAGTCTACTCAAGGATATTCAGATTGGTTGACCTCTCTTTCCTATTTTCAAAATTTGGTATTTGTAATATGAAATATTAGGCATAGAGAATTTCAGTTTGCAATATATATGACAAAACCAAGCAGTTAGGGGAAAAAAGCTTTGTTATGATTGCTACTAAGCTAAAGTCTCAGCTCCATATTTTGTTGTATTTGCAAAAATCTTCATGACTCAATAAGTTTAAGATGGGTTTAAAATATTTGAAAACAAATATATAATTTAGCTATATTAGAAAAGTGTTTGAATCCTAAAACTAGAAGTTGTGTCTTCCTTCCAAAAATAAAGACTATTTTAGCATATTACTGTAGTGGAAATACTGTAAACAATAAATCTGATTCCTTATTGTTCTTTGGTTATACAACTGGTAAGTATAAAGCTACTACGATATAACAAAATGGATTTTCTTCATTCATTTAAGCTATGTGATTTTTGTTCTCGTTATTCCAAACTGTACTTTCTTAATTAATTTGTGTTTCATTTCCCCCCCTCTGTTTATATTCCATTATTTATTTATTCCAACACCTTGTTTTCCAAAGTAAATGTGACATGGAAAGAAGAGCAAGCATAACGGTTTCAATTTCTGAAATATAATGATTATGGATAGCAAAGTTTGTTCAAATTCAGGGGTGGGATTCAAATTTTTTAGCAACCGGTTCTATGGACGTGGCTAGATGGGCATGGCCATGTGACTGAGTGGTGTGGCTTCTTCTTTTTTTGCAGGGCCCCCCCCCCATTTTTAGGGCCTTCTGGTCCTCAGAGAAGCCTCCGGGTGGAAGTATTTTTGCTCCCAGAAGGCTTCCCTGGGACCCAGAAAGGAAAAAAATGGAGCTTGGGTGCACAGCACCTCCACACTCCATTTTGGGGCCTTCTGGGCCTCAGGAAAGCCTCCTGGAGGAGATGTTTTTGCTCCCAGGAGGCTTCCCTGAGGACCAGGAAGGCAAAAATCATAGGAACAGTTGATCATTGGGAGGGAGAAAAATACCTTAAGGAGTGACTGGCCAGGGAAGAACACAGTCAGCGATGTTGGGCATGCACATGATGTTGCACATGCGCAATAAAGACTGACTGAATGGGGAGGGGTGGGCAGAGAGGGGAGGGGTCAGCCAGGGGCACAATTTGCCGGTTCTCTGAACTGTGCATCATCATAACAACTGGTTCTATAGAACCAGTCCAAACTGGTAGAAACCTACCCTGTGGGTTCAAATCGTCATCTGTTTGCAAAATTTTCCCATAACCATTTGCTTGGTTATGGAAGAATCCCTGAATGTAGCATATACTGATGGTATACTGATAATTTATGAGGAATATTGGCCAAGTCTATAAAGCAGTGTTGTGTAGTTAGACCTACTAATTCTTGGAGGAAGCTGGCTGCCATTATAACTACTCTATATCCTGAGAAGTTGAGAAGTCCTTGGCAAAACTGATTCTGGATTCTGCACCATTAATGGGAAAAGTGATCCACCTAGGAGATTGACAAGGATTTCAGTGAGTCAAGGTCTGACTTGTTCTCCTCAGGCTGACCAAGACAGAGGCATTTTGTCATTCCTACTTGCTACTGTAGAATTATGACTGCAAAGAACTTTTTTGTAGCCAAAAAAGTAGTAGCATAAACTGAATTTTATTTACTTTTTTCTTGTTATTTGAACTATCAACACATTCATTACACTTACTCCCATTCCAGAATAGCCATGTACTGTATTGAACGGTAACTATACTATGCTATGCTGTGCTGTGCTATACTACCCAACCCATCACTATATTACACTACCATAAGTATTTATCACATCCTTTCTTATGATCAGCATTTAAGTTATTGTATTGTTGTCTTGTTACTAGAGTTATATCCTTACGTGTACATTTGTCCGCTTCCCTTCCAACCATCCCAGATTCTTAATCAGTTTTCATGCACTTGGCATGGAAATACCAAACTTGGAAAATCATCTTTTCCTCCTTTCTATGATGTTGCCATGGCTTCATCCAAGTCTCACTGAACAATCCTAACACATGGCACTATTCCCCTTGAAAGGGCCTGTTGTCTGATAGTGAGACAAACAACGAACTCTGTTGAATGAAATTAGTTACCCTAAAGAGGAGAGTGTATTTTTCCCCTCCTATGGCTATTAAAGCAATAAGGACAATTGTTAAATCATTTGTCTTATACAACATTGGCACCAGACACACCTTTTTCTGGAAGCTTTCCATCCTTCTGAGTTCAGGCTTGATGGCTGACTGTGTAAGAGACTCTGGATGGGAGAGTGCACATCTAGTGGATTTGACATGGTGTGATCTGTTGCATGAGTCATTCTCCTAGCCTTAAAAAAATCCTTTTTTATATAATCCTTCAACTCCCTTTGTAATTTGATCAGTCACAATTATAGCTTCTGTTTTTGTTTCTTACATTACTTTAGTAACCTAAGCTTTATAGTTCCTTTGCTAATGAACAAACATTATTTAGGTTCTTAGAAATGGTTTGGCTTCTGAATTAGTTGGGCTTTGTTCATTTTTCTTTGGTTGATGTAAACCAGGATGGGACAAAAAGGAATTATTGGTGCCTAAATCAACTAATCTTCTGAAAATACTTTTATGTTTGTAGAGATTCCACAAGCAGTAATCTTAAAATTTGTTTTTTGATTCCATTTCTGAAACAATTTTGTACCAATTTAGTCTTATCCTCTATCTTTAAATGTTGTTTGCTTTTATTTTATTTTTAAAAAAACTTAACTGAACATTTCTAGGATGTCTATACATTTTATATTTGTAGTCAAGTTTAGTTAAATGCAGTCATGGTAATAGTAAACAAGTGGATAAATTCTCTCCAGGAAACCTAGTCCTTCAAGACTTCCAAAGTCATATGTGTTGTTGCTATAATTGAGTCTATCTACTTCCTGTTGTTCATCCTTTCCTTTTCTGTCTTTCTCAGCTTTATAGATTTTTCCACAGAGCTAAGACTTCACATAATGTGTCCAAAATAGAATAATTTGAATTTGGTCATTTTTGCTTCAAGTGACAGATTTTAGTTATCTGTTTATGATCCATTTGTTTGTTTTTTGGCAATCCATGAGAAGTCTTCTCTAGCACAAAAGTTCAAAAGTTCTTCAGAGACCAACATTTGTTTCTACAGAATATCACAGGGAAAGCCATTGCTTATATGATCCTAATCTTTACAGATATAGACTCATTCTGGGATCTGAATACCTTTTTCACGGTCTTTATAACTTCTAATGTTTAGTCTGCAGTGCATTTATTGTTTGCTGGTTCTTTAGTGTTTAGGCAATATTATAGGATTCTCTCTCTCTCTCTCTCTCTCTCTCTCCCTCTCTCTCTCTCACACACACACACACACACACACACACAACCTATAGATCTGGGTATTAGTATAACCTTCTTTAAAGCTCTTCAGGTGTATTGAGAAACAATAAGAAGTTAACATGGGAATATGGAATTGTTATCTCACCCCATCTAAAAATTGAAGATGAGCGATTATAACATCGATTCTACTTTAGACACATTTGTTTGATCCTTAAAAAAGGAAAAATATAAAGAAGCCCCTTTTTATTATTCAGATTTAATGCATATGCATTTGAAATGAATCTGAATAAATAGGAAATAAATCATATTAAAATTAAAATTTTCACATTTTAGTATCTATATTCATTCAGAGTTGATTTGTTTTAATTTTATTATTCACTAAAAAAAGAACTCAACTAATTCAGTAGGAATTAGAAAAGACATTCTAATTCTGAAAGACCAGAAAAATCCCATTGTACACTAGGAATATATTCATTGCTTTTCAAAGTTAATGTCTTCCATTTTCTCAGTTATGTTTCTCTGCATTATCCCTTAAAAAGATTTTATCTTTTCCTCATTGTCCATAAACAGATGAAATACAAAACAGGATTGATCTCATTCTAAATAAAATGGGTTCTATTCCTAAATGAAAAGTTTTTATCTATTACGTTGCTATTATAACTTTAGTACTGTCAAAACCTGATGCCCAGAAGATCTACTGAAATCACAAAAAATGCATTACATTTGGATATAAATTCTAAAATTATAATCCACAGAATGATAGATATTACCCACTGAACCTTTGACCTATGCAAAATATATCATTTCCTCTGTGCCTCCTCCCCACCTACATTTCTTCTCTGATCTCTTTGAAATACAGCAAATATAATATCCTTCTTGGTTACTGCAGAACAATTTGAATTTTATTACAGGACATATAGTAGAAAAAGTTGACTTGGTCCTTCATTAAAACGAGGCCAACTCTGTGTCAAAATTCTCCATTATTTGACATTAAGCATCGTTTAAATCCTGCAAAGTTCACTCAATTTGCATTTCAATATAGTCAATATAAAATAGGACCTCCTATTTAAAAAAAAATACAGGGAGAAATTGAAATATGAAATAATACCGAAGATGAAGAAAACATTGCCTTATGGACATTCTACTTATAAAGTTTTCCGCCTCACACTGTTTCATTGGACATCTTTCCAATGATGTGTCCTGGGTTTTAACATGTATGTTTAGGCAGATAGGTTAATCTTATAATTGACAAACCATTTTCAGCTTTAGTATTTTTTGTGCACCACTACTGTACATGTGCTGACATCATTTTCCTCTTCTCTTCTTTCAGCATTTCTTAAAGATTCTTCCACATTTTCACTAAACTGAACTAAATTGTTAAAGGGAAAAAGAAAGTATGGTAGCACGGTATATTTTAAATATAAGCATAGTTTTTTATGAATATTATTTTTTTATTATGGTCACTGACCAGAATTGCAAACAAAAATATATAATAATATGTAAAATAATAATAAAAATATAATCAAAACAAAGCAAGTGGGCCCATTCATGGACAATTAAAGTCTAACCTCACAGAGTGTATAATAAAATTTAGCTACATTCAAGGAAACTGAATCATACTGATCTAATAACAATTGTATATTAAACAGTTCAGAATTTCCTGGGTGTAGGTAAAGAGTTATAAGGTGGGGTCTTTTTAAGATCTTATAGTGTCGCAGGATATAAACTGTAGTTTCAATAGGGGCATAATCTCAGTTATAATCTCAGATTAGGGGCATAATCTCAGCTCCCATGGGACTTTTTTTGTATTGACCCTCTAAAACTCCTGTGGGGAGGGTATTGAAACCTTCTTAAATTAGTGCTCTTTGGAACAATTACATAATATAAATACCTTACTAGTTTTTAAAAAGGGTTGATTGCTCAGAAAAATATTATTAGTGAGCAAGACAGATTCTGTTAGGTTTCCAGGTCTTTGATACATTAAACGCACTGAGGGCTTTCATAACCCTTCATGAGGAATGCCTCCTTGGCAAACCCAAAATATCGAAGTTTTTGTGATATTTATTTGTAATTGTCCTCAAGAAGCAAAGAACTCAAACCTATCTGAAAGAAGAGGAAATTCTACCAATGTGCTATAATACACACCTGTATCAAGTTCAGCCAGCCCGAATCTTCTCTGTAATTCTATATTTAGAAAGCAGGGGTATACCTGGACTGTAGCCCTTAGGAATTTAGATTAGACCTTTCAAGAGGATTAAAAGGAGTGTAAGGTCCTAGTTGGGCACTAAAAAGTAGTTGGACTATGCTGAATGAAGCTTCAGTGCTGCTGGGATATGCTATGCTCATCTGCTGAAGTGAAAAGCTTGAATTGCCTGTATTTTTTTTTTTTTTTAGCATTTTGTAGGACAGTCTTTTCACTAGAACCTTTTGGTATCAGCTCTTCAGTGCTTTGTTAACCATCAGTTACTTTCGAATTTGGGGCATGGAGGGGGCATTGATCACTCCATTTTATTCTGCCTTTTAAAGGAATTTCACAGAAAAAAGCAGTTTTGCTTTCTTTCACTTCCTTATTTTACTCCTAGCAAATTTATAATATTCATTTTGTTCATTAATTTGTTAGACTGTCAGAAAGAAGTTCAATTTGAAAATGTAGAATATTCCATACCCCACCCCCAATCTATATGCACGTTTTTGTATGCATTTGAGATGGGATCACTGTTTTGTATGTAGTTTTATCCTTCTAAGTGGTTTTCTCCATCTTTTCGTGCAGGGATTCCCAATTTATTGGCTAGCATCCTCTGAAAGGTCATGAGCAATTTATGGCAGTGAGGAGGAGTTGGGTCACCTTTTTTTAAAAAAAAAATTTCTAATATTTTTTAAATCCTAAATATGCATTCCACAGGCAAAATTTAAATACTGTGAAAACTCACTTTGGGCCAGCACATGTCCCCAGTGTTGCAGACCCTTCCAACATATATTCTAGATTAAAAATTGTTTAAAGTGACATACTGATGCCACAGCTAGCCCCTGTGATATTAAAAGAGGGTTACACAGATTGACTCAATCTAGAGAGACATAGTAATAAAATTTGAGAAGTTCTGCTTTACTGTACCACATATTTTGCCTTGATACATTTTGGGGGGCACATTTACTTTACTGTATGGATTTTCAAAAGTTTGATATTCTCCAGAGTTCAGATTTCAGCATTCTGGTTCATCTATCAATTTAAGAAATATAAACTTTATAAACTCACAGAGAAACTCAAGTGCAAAAATTACTTATCTTTAAATATAACATGTTAATGCTTGTGGTTCCCTATGACTTAGCTAAATGATGTATGGATTTGTTGGTATATCTTTCCCAAACAGTTTTTTTATTACTTTATCAAATCAATTTATACAATGGTAAAACAATTATTTATCAAAAAGCATGCCAGAAATTGTCCATATTTTAAAACAGTTTGGAAATTAAAAAGGATTATTCATTACAATAGCCATTGGCCAAATCTCCTTGTACAGGTTGATGAACATCCTTTTAACCCACTAATTCTACTTCCATGGGCAATAGGGCTACCTTTGTAGATATTTAGAAAGTTTGTTGATAGTGGCCAAATGTGTGGCATGTTATAAGATTAGCTGAAACTCTTACAAAGATTTTACACTGAATTTTATTTTGTACTGTGTCCATATGAATCAAAGGCGGACAACCTATAGATTTAAAGCCACAAATGGAAATGCACATTGAATCTAAAAATTGGAACCACTCCATTCAAGCACATGACTTGAACTGAGAAATAATGATGAAAGAAGAAAATGAAAATTATTTACTATGGTTACTGAAATATTATTTATGTGGGAATATGAAGTAGCATTGTTATGAATTGTTGCAGAAAACAGTTATTTTTTTGAGACCACTCTTTCTAACATTGAAGAGATATTTTAATACGATTGCATGACAAGTCACATGTTTTTCATTTTTTCAGGAATCTTGTCTTCAGTTCCATTTATTTGTCTTTTAATTATACATATATTATCCTTCTCCTTCCTGAAATTTTTAAACTACAATTAATTAAAGTTGCAACAAAACACATAGTAAAGGGAGAAGTCTCAATCAGAATGCAATTTTATTTACATTACAGTAATTTTATTTACAGTAACAATGCAACTTAACAGCTATGAAGCATTATAACATTATAATGCAATGGTGGAGCTTCTAAATGCCCTGAAGACCTTTCCCCAGTTTTTAATTAACTTTTAATGTTAAATTTTAGCCATCTTTGCCTCTTTCTAAATTTTATGTATAGTTTGTAATTTTTTAATAGAGTTGCTCTATGAGGAAGATGGGTGGTTTTAAATTTGATAAACAAACAAACAAACAAACAAATACATTTCCTTGGAGGGGTTCCGAAACACTTTGGTAATAGTAATGAGCTCAAATGTCTTATCCTTGAACACAACTGTTTTTCAAAATCCAAGAGCACAAGCTGCTGCAAAGAATCACCAAACGGTGTTATGCGTATGCACTGAATAGACCCAGGTATCACAGGGCTCAGTACAAAAGTTAGCTTTAGTATTCCTCTCATTCATTTGAACAAAAATACACACATATATTCCAGAAGCCTCTTGATATACAGCTAATTTAATGTGACTGGATTAATTTAGCAAAACTGGATTATTTTAGCCTATGCATAGATGTTTAGTTTCCAATTTCTCCCATGGCCTTAAAAGGACTAAAATGCTAACTCAGATTGATTGGGAAAAAAACAAAAGCAAGAAATATTTTGATGCCAGGTCAGGACAGCTGTGCTGATCTGCCAGCGCCCGCTAGTCTGTGGCCTGAAAAGTCATTATGGAAATCAAGTCCAATAAATTATTTGCTTTGTGGACTCTCTTCCTATACAGAGCAACTGTTCATTGTCCTGCCATTAAAAAAGAAGAGATTTAGAAAGACCAAAATAGCCAGTAATTAGTTTTCTATTTCCTGTTATAAAAACTGGACATGACTGAAGGGCTGAGTCATTTGTATAATGTTCAAAAGAGGGACTGTTGTTTCTCTTAAAGTTCTCTTTTTTAAAAAGCTGGGCATAATTTTAACATCCCCGTTTCTCTGATTGCCATAAATGCAGACAAAGAGAAGGGAGGGAGGAAATGGGAGTCTGAAAGTCAATCAGCTTCTAGTTTCATCTGAAATGACAAGAAGAGCCCAGGAAGAAGAAAAGGCTTAATATGAGGGAGGAAGTTCTAAGAACAACCTTCCTTCCTTTTGGCAAGGAAACAAATAATAACTAAAAGCAAAAGGGGTCACTGATTGTCATATAGAAATCTACTTAGCAGGTCTGAATTGTACCCAGCAAGGAGAAACACATAACAGATGCTTGCCTCCAAACTTTTCTCCTTTCCAGTGGTAGAAACCATCTGAAAATTAATGAGTCTTATTAATGTAAATTGCACTGCACTATTAGACATAAATACCGCAATACCAATGGGGCCTGTTAACGTTAGAAATTATCAACAAGTAAAACTGTTAAGATGGCAGCATAGGCATTACTGGATAAAATGATTGCTCAGTGCACAAGATTCACAACTCCATTTAGTTCTTCAAATTAATATTGTTGCAAGGCATCCCAATTCATGAAATTACATACAACTGAAGATGTTCATAGAAAACATTCTTATGTATATTGAAAAAAGTGGTATAGTGTATGGGTATGTGCATTCATTTGTTCGTTCACTCTCATTCATTCATTCATTCATTCATTCATTCATTCATTCATTCATTCCAATACAGACTATATACATATTCTTGAGAGAACTAATTCCATGAAACTGAGACAAACCCAAGAAAGACTCATTGAGAGTTTAATGCTTCAAGAGGAAGGTACTACTTGATAATCTTGATCAGATTCTTAAGTCTTAAGAGATAACTAGCTGCATTAGAAGAATTAGGCACTCTGCAAGATATATTGGAACTAGGATGTGATGGTATTTCAACACCAGATGTTCTGAATAAGCTCAAAAGCTCATTGTAGTTCTGTCTTTCAACAGATTCAAAACCTGCAGATACTGAAGGTTGAAGTGGCCTTTGACAAATTCATTGTGGTCCTGAACCAACATGAACATAGTCTAGCATTATTGTTGTTATGTCATTATTGTCTGCAAAAAACAAAAACACCCATAGTCAACCTATCAAACACAACACAAAAAATATTTTTTATTCTTGGGCCATCCCCTGCTTTTTCAGAATGAACAATATATATAGGAAGATGCTCAAATCATCGTTCTCTTCTGCTAAAGTACATCAATCAATATCCAGTCAATAATTGTAATAAAAGTCAATAACTTTTAAAATGTTCAGTCCCTTTTCCAGGTTTTTTTTAGTTAAAGGAAGTGAGAGGGGGGAAAACACCTTCAAATGCCTCCAGCTGATGCTTCTTATTCTTGAATTTGGTTATGATCCTAATTTTTATCAAAGTTCTACTACTATGCTAGAGATATTTATTTATTTGTTTGTTTAATATTCCAGCCTTCTCACTATCCAAAGTGATTCTGGACAACATACATTACAATAAAAACACAAATATAAAAATATTAATATTAAGAAGAATTAGATAAAGCTAGGAATCAAATATGCAAGTTGTACAGAGATAGTTTCTACTCTATTACTCCACCAACCACCTCCGGCATAAACTACCCCATGCCAATTGGCAGATATAGGCATGGATGGGCTTTAAAAATTTTAGCAAGGGTTTCTCTACTGGTTCAGTGGGTATGGCCATGGTAGGCATGGCCTAGTTGGCCTACTATGGTGAGGGGGGCATTTTTACTCTCCCTGGGCTCCCAAGGCTTTCCTTGAGCCTATGGGAGGGCAAAAACAGCCTCCCAGGCTCCAGAGACTCTCTGGAAGCCAGAAATGGGCCCATTTCTGGCCTTCCTGAACTTCTCCCTGAGCCCCTGTGCACACCCTGCATTTACCTGCATCCAAAATGGGCCACAAGGGGATTCCTGGGAGGGGCAGGGGAGGGTGGGGTGGGCAGAGCCATCCAGGAGTGGGATTTGGGGGTTCTCCAAACTGTACAGAATCTTAACTAGAATCCTAAACCCCCGTGAACTCTCAGCAGCCCACCCCTGGGTATAGGTTTTGAGGTCTTCTGGGTAGGGGTGGATCTGACCTTTTGCAGCAAGATGTTCTAAAGATTGCAGGTCACTCGGAAAAGGCTCTTCTCCTAGACCTATCAGGTAAAATTCCTTGGCTGACGGGATCTGCAGCATGCCCCTTCTGTCAGAGTGAGTGCTTCAAGGGGCTTTCAAGGTGATAACCATTATCTTCAGTTGGACCCAGAAGCAAACTGGCAACCAGTATAGCCAATATTTATCTTTAGATAAACTAAGTCAAACAGATTGGATATTTTGGAATATGTGATTGGACATAGCTCAACTTAACTTTCTTATAAAGCCTTGACTTACTACTAAAAATATCTGTGTTCATGCTAAATGAATTTCACTGAGTTTGTTGAAGCTGCTTTTAAATGTGCAAGTTATATTATCATCACATACCTTGAAAAAATAATTCTTAGCATTTTGCAATTAGTCTGAGCCAGGGTAATCTGTTTGTACAGACAAAAACTGCTGAGGTTATTTGATGGCTGCAAATTTATAAATCTAAACTTAAAATCCAAAGTGATAAAAGATTAAGCTTTGTGACTTTAAGAGGGTCGAATTTTGCTGTGAAAATTGGAGGTAGGAGAGATGAAAATTAACGTCTGAACGTTCAAAATGCTGCAGGGTATACTTCAAACCATACTGATTATGGTCATTTTATCATATACGTGGTAGGAAGCTTGCTTCCTCTTATTCAGGATACTGCTTATAAGCCCTAGGTGCTTGGAACTCAAAACATTGTTAGAAACCCCACACATGCATTTCACAGTCTGTTTCTGATGCTCCCCTCTGAGAGGAAGTTTTGAAGTATCTATAGCAGAATTACTAGATTCTGTAACAGCTTTCTTCCTTATACCATCCGTCTTGTAAAGTTGCAGGATTCTTTTTTCTCGCTACGTATATGTATGTATACATCAGTGGTGGGATTCCATTTTTTTTTACTACCGGTTCTCTGGGCCTGGCTTAGTGGGTGCGGCAGGGAAGGATACTGCAAAATCTCCAGTTAGAGGTGGTATTTGCTGGTTCTCCAAACGACTCAAAATTTCCACTACCGGTTCTCCAGAACTGATCAGAACCTGCTGAATACCACCTCTGGTATACATTCAAACTAGACTGTGATATTTCTCTGTGTCATATATGTGTGTATATGCATAATAGTTATCTTTTGAGAGCTGAATGCAAAAGAAAATCATTTTAAGGTATGTTTAGTGTACATTTAAAGTGACAAAGTTCTATTCTATTGTATTCTACTCTTTGTTTTCTTATTTATTTATTCATACCAGTTTTTGCTTATATATTAGCAGAAGGGAGGGAGGAAGTAAGGAAGGAAGCAAACAAGCTCTCAATCAAGACACACAGCAGTCTATTTTCAGTCCCAATACATATAAAGGAAATCCTTAGTCCATGCTGTACAAGTTTCCCATTTGGATCTGTTTCTTCAACCTCCACCCACCCCCAGCAGGATTGGAATGGGATGCATTTTCAGTGTGAGAAGGTAGAAAGACACTGTGTTTCCTGACCAGTTTCCCACTGAACATTCACAAAGGAATACAAATGCTAATCACTTTAAAATGATGGTGTTTTTTCCCCTGCAGTTTTGACTAGTTTAAGAGTATATCTTGGATAATTTCTTGCCTACTGAGCCTGCTTTCTTTCCTTTCCCTAATAAAAGAAATTATTGTGCAACCCTATTTTGTAAACGAATATGCAGGACTATAGAGTTGCAATAGCTCTATTCTCTCACACAGAGGATCTGTGCCAGCACTTCCATCCTTACATATTGCTGAAGGCTCTTTGGGGCTGCTATTCATTTACCCCCACAATATCCTGTTGTGAATCAGAGTGTATTAATTAAGAGAGTGTAATTATTTCCTTAAAAAAGGATAAAAAAGGATTCCAGACTAATAGGATTTCTATAGTTTAAAATTTGTAAGGAAACATTGCCTTACCCATCGAAGCTCCCCTTAGGTAGTAGTAGTTGACACACTGACATGTATACATGTACCATAGTCAAGATTTACCCATTCCTTAGAGATGGGGAATGCAAATAAAAGAGTGGCAATATTAGAAAGTACTGTACCATAAAAGGAAGGGCTACAGACATTTCTTTTCTCTCTTGGACCTAATAAGTGAAGATCTCGTTCTTGTAGGCTCTAATGCTGGGAAAGGCAGAAAGAAAGAAACCAGAAGCAAAGTGGATGGGCTCAGGTACAGAGGTAATAAGAATATTGTTGGAAGACCTGAATCAGATTAGGATCTATGGAGATTCTCAGACATCCAAGTCATGGTTGTCCCAAAAGTACATTTTAAAAAGGCAACTGGTTTTTTTTCCCCTTGAAGATGTTTTGTTTCTCACCCAAAAAATTTCTTCAACTTGACTGAATGATGGATGATGGAAGGAATCAGCTCTGACTGGGTTTCTTCCATCCTCCACCATTTAGTAGAGCTGAAGGAGCTTCTTGGACGAGAAGCAAGATGTCTCCAAGGAAAAAAAAAGCCTGTTCTGACCAAGGCTTCCTGAGACCGTAATTAAGCACATGCTTAGTTAAAACAAATCTTGTTTTATTCCAACGCTCGGAATGATCTTCATTCCCAACCCATAATGAGTCTCAAACAGTCCCTTGAGATCAGCACCCACTTTTCTCTCCTTTGAATTGCTGCCAACAACTCAAGCGCCAAAGTAACTGTAAACAACCAACCTGAAGTACAAAGTCCACACAGCTTCAAGGTTTAATCCAAACAGAGTGAACAACTTTGCTTCCTGCAAAGGTTTCTCTACCTTTACCTGTCCTTTATACTTTATGGGAGGGGCAATCACCTCCAAGCCTTACTCCTTTTGTCTTAGTTGCTCTTTCCTTCTAGCAGCTCTGTGCACACGCACACTGGGGACAGGCTCCCCTTGTCCCCTTGCCTCACTGCTGCAAGACGCTGGAGGCTCCGGAGTCAGCACGTAACTCCCAGATGTCCTGGCCCCACCTCTGCATCAGACACAGGACCCTCATCCGAGTCCTCCCCAGACTCCTGGACTTGTCCCTGTTCTTCTCCACTGTGCAATTCCGCTGCCAGCTGCACTGGCTGCCAGCGAACCACAACAAAGTCCAGTTGCCTTTTGAAAAAGCACCTTTGGAACAATCAGGTTAAGGGACAGCTCAGGAGAAAATTTATTCAAGTGGTCGCTAAGAGTTGACCCCAACTTGATGTCCCGTCATCATCATCAAGGCCATTCTAACAGCAAAGCTGAATCTGAGGTTTACTAATAAGCACATATAAGATGAACATAATATTTTTCTGGTATATAATTTTATGAAATGCTAGTGTGTTGGCGTGCAGAAGACAGAAAGAGAGAGAAAGAGAAAAAGAAGAGAGTCTGGTTGCAAGAAAAGGATATCAACAGGAGACCTGGACATTTCATTTGGATGGTTACACTTCAGCTAACAGTTGCTTTAAGGCACACTAAAATATTAAACATTTCTCTGCTGAAATTACAGTAAGGATAGAGGGGTCCTGGCCCCATTTTCAGGGAGCCTCCTTAGAATGTAATTAAGGTTGGTGAATGTGTTTTTTCTGCAGTGGAAAAATTATTCCTGAAGCATTGAAACTTACAAGTATGCATAATTCTTCTTGATTCCTTGTAAAACTGAGACATTTTTACTAATGTAACTATATATCGTAAACACGATTTCAGATACAACGCTTATTCAGTATTGTTTCATGATACATCCAGCAATGAAATCTGTGATACTGCACTGCATCACATTTCTTAGTAAGGTCCCTTTTAATACTCTACTCTACTCTACTCTACTCTACTCTACTCTACTCTACTCTACTCTACTCTACTCTACTCTACTATATCTGATAACTGTTCTCATCAAGGGACCTCCCAATGAGATGACAAGGAATACTACAAGTTAGCCATGCACCTGCCTGCATCTGGAAGATATACAGATAATAACTCCTTCTTAGCTTTCTCTATAATTTCTAACTTGAATTACAAAGATTTGAGTTTTTACTTTACATTTTATTTGATTTATTTAACCTGAATCTCAAACAACTCTGATTAGTCCAAAGGTGTTTTTTTCAAGAGGCAACTGGAGTTTCTGATTTTTCTTTGAAGATGTTTTGCTTCTCATCCAAGAAGCTTCTCCCGCTCTGACTGGATGATGGGGAATGGAAGATGTCCACATTGTGCATCACCTGCTCAGTGATTTTCTTAATGTTAAACTAGCCCTAAAGCTCTCTGTCTAAACAGGATATATCTCTACAACTGTCATTTAACCTTGCCATGGGAAATCCATGCAGCATCCATTTATACACCCCATTTCTTGTCCACTAGAGATTTGTACATAAGTATTTGTCCATACAAATGCATTGAGCTACAGGCTTTCTCATCTCTGATCTTACTTAAACAACTAGGGGCAACATATAGCTGCATATGTATATGTATACATAAATTATATTTTTAAAAGGGGGAGGTGACAGACTATGATAGATAAAAACCAAACTTTCCCAGTTCCCTACTAATAAAAAAGTAATGTTAACTCTGTCATATTCCATCACTTTCTTTTTAATGCATAGATTTGGCAAACAGTGGGGAATATGTTTTCCAGGTCCATCCGTTACTGTGCCAGCCCTACTAAATATCCACCTGCGGATTTTATAATTGACTAGGGAAACATTAAAAATCTGTTATATAGTGTCCTACAAAAACTGCTGGTGTGATATGCATACTGAATTTGACTCTGTATTCTTCTTTTGCTTCTGCAAGGATGGTCCCTAGGACAGAAGAGCAAATTAAATCTCACTTTGTTTGAATCTCAGTCTACTGAGTTGGGCAAGGGGGTGGAATAACCATGCCAGCCTGGTTGGGAAACAACTGTAATCCAGCATAGAAGTGAATGCCAAGCAACAAGGAAACTGTTAGGAAGCTAGAAGGAATATGTAGTAGTTCATGAAGTCAAAATAATGACTCTGAGGAGGACCCCTGATCTAATCTGGAGATAACAGATAATTGGAAGGGACCTTGTAGGTCATCTTGCCCAACCCCCTGCCCAAGCAGGAGACCCTGCACCATTCTGACAAATGGCAGTCCAATCTCTTCTTGAAAGTCTCAAGAGATGGCGCTCCTACAACTTCTGAGGGCAAATTGGTCCATTGGTTGATTGTTTTTACTGTCAAAAAGTTTCTCCTTATTTCCAGGTTAAATCTCTCCTTGTTCAGTTTCCATCCATTATTCCTTGTCTGGCCTANTCTCTCCTTGTTCAGTTTCCATCCATTATTCCTTGTCTGGCCTACAGGTGCTTTAGAGAATAGCTTGACCCCTTCCTCTCTGTGGCAGCCCCTCAAGTATTGGAACACTGTTATCATGTCTCCTCTGGTCTTTCTCTTCACTAGACTAGCCATGCCCAGTTCCTAAGATTCAAAGAGGGCAACAGAAGTTAATCCGATCTACAATTTAATCAGGAAAAAATGTACATAGGTTATAGCAGAGAAATATCTAAGTGCCCACAGATTTTTGATTCTTTTCACAGTATGAATAAAAATAGCAGGAATGATGAGCTCTTTGAAGAGATTAATCCTGGCTTTGGTTGGATATGGCTAACATGTCTCATCGCCATGTAAGTTTTATGTATTTGCCCTGGACCTATTTTTAAGGCAGAGCTAGCAGTATAAGAAAAGAAAAATACCACGATTCCTAAATTGTCCACCATATGAACTGAAGTTGTGCTGAATCATTATAGAAAATTTAAAACTCTAGTAAACTTCAGGTTTGAAGTTGGTCCCAAGAAAGAAACTGGATTGTGAACAAAGACTAGTGCAAATTTAGCCAGGCTATCCCCAAACATCCAAATGGGCAAAAAGTTGGACGAATTTGCCATGTAACTTAACTTCCACTTGGCAAAGTCTAAGGCAGAAGTGAAGCACAATACGTTAGCTGTAAGGAGATTTGGCATGAAGAAAATATGTAATGGAAAAGAAGATTTCACATAATTCTGCTTTTCTGCATAATCTTGTCACTCTTTTCTAGACATAGAGAGAAGACAGAGGATAAAAAATGATATCTATCTAGATGCTCCTATCTATTTACCATCTATCTATCCATTGTAGCTACAATGAGATGAAAGTTTATTTCTAGGACATTCCCTGTGAGTTTGCAACCATGACAGGGATCAGGTTCAAGCTCCCACTTTGCGTAATTTTGTCAGATCCAAATGCAGGGGTGGTATTTAAATTTCTTAACAACCGGTTCTGTGGGTGTGGCCTAATTTGTGAATGTGGCTTGGTGGTTATATAACTGTCTGGGCATGGCTTGCTGACTGGGCATGGCTTGGTGGTAACGTGACTATGTGAGTATGACTTGTGTGTAAATATTGTAAATATGTAAATATTAAAATTTTTTATATAAATAAGACCAGCTTTTACCCAAAATCAGGCAAAGCAGGCAAGCAGATTGAGTTGCTCACACAATCACAGATTCATTCAGAGATCTATCTTTCTGCAATCAGCTACCTGAGTCTGCACTGAAAAATAGAAGCTAGGTAGGTTCAGCTCTGCTTTTCACAGTATGAATAAAAATAGCAGGAATGATGAGCTCTTTGAAGAAATTAATCCTGGCTTTGGTTGGATATGGCCAACATATGGCCAACATCCAACGATTTCATGCTTTCTAGCTAATCTAAATCGCTTGGCACAGCTTATAGTCAGAACAGCTGATAGTCAGGGGGAAAAAAGGAAAAATAGCAGTTTACCAAAAATTAGGCTAATACAGGCAAGTTGGATGGCGCACATGCCAGGTAAGGAGTGAGTGGGCAGGGAGAGGAGGGGTGGGGCCATCCAGTGGTGCGATTTGCCAGTTCTCTGAACTGGGCAAAATCATAACAACCGGTTCTATAGAACTGGTCCAACCAGGTAGAATTCCACCCCTGGAATTATTCCTGGACTTCAAACAAAGCTCCTCCAACCCGTGCCTTGCTAAAAAGAAAGAAGCATTGCTTGCCATTAACAAAGGAAGAGTGAAATTGACTAGAAACAAGATACAGCCCCAAGCAATTGACTAAGGCAAACCTAATAAGGAGATTGCACTGAAGCAGTGAAATGATAGGCACCTAATGCCATCAGTGTTTCGGTGATTGCTAATAAGAAACTATGGTTATTTGCAGCACCGTTGCTGCAGCTAGAAATCAGTGCTTTTTAATAATAAAGCATCTCTCATTACACAGTCAAACATATCTAATATGTGGTCCTAAGATCTGAAAAGTTGGAGCCCTAGATTTTGCTTTCTCCCCTTAAAATTATCATTAAAAATATTCAATTCTATTTTTTACTGTTCCTTCTTCTTTGTAAACTGAAACCCAACGATATCTATCTGTCAATGATATCTTTTTGTCACTCACATACTTCCTTTGATTTTCACCTGAAATCTACATCTAGTTAAGTTTTTGTTAACCTGCTATTAATTTCTTCTTTTCTCTTTCTCACTTTCAAATGAAGTTTTTATTTATAGCCAACTTCAAAATATATGAAATAATGCCACATTGAAAAAAGCTGAAATTTTAGAATCCTAATTTAATCGGGATGAAATGTTGTTTCTTATTTAGTGACATTCCACTGTCATACAGAAAAAAAAATTCTTCAAATTATTTCTGTCCTCCCCGTGAACCTTATAAAATGAGGTTACCTGCTGTTCTAAGGGATGGGGGAATTAAAATGATAGGGCTTTGAAAAATGTTTCAAAGAAAATTATTTATGATCAGTTAAAACCAATCTGATAATGCTTCTTTTAATTCTACATTTCTTAATGAAGGTAAGAAATAATTTGTCTCAAAGCATAGTCCTATATATGTGTTCGCTGAAATAAATTCCATTTTCAATGGTCCTTACAGTTAAGTGGGGAAAAATCCCAGCTTATTCTTGCATTATTTAGCTCTGATTATGCCTGTAATTATCCAAAAAGCTTTGCTCCAAATTTTCCTATTGTTTAACATTCAATATGAAACTTACTGGTAGTAGCAATCGGTGGGATATTGAAGAGTTGTTGTCATTCCATTATAACTCTAATATAACTTCAAAGGTTTTAGACAAGAATTATTTAAAAGTAGGGAAATAAAATGATTTATTGAATGCATAGATTAAGTTCATGTAGTACTATTTGATTTCATCCTGATTTAATTTCCCGATTCAAGCAGATTGCGCAATGTACCCAGTCAAAAAGGTACATTTTCAATGGTTTGGTAGGATTATTTGGATCTGTCTTTCCCATGGTTCAGTAACACATTATAGATAAAGAAATGGAAGGCCATAATTTATTGTGCAAACCACTCTAACTTTTTGAGGAAAAGGGAAATAAAGCAAAAACAAAAATAAAAGGTCAGCATAAATGCCATCCAACAATTTCTACTTTGCACAGAGTGAAAAAAAAAAAAGCAAACAGTATTCAGACAAACAATGACCAATGACTTGTAGTAGGAGAGTAGCAATCCTAGTTTTAAAGAACAATGGACATTTCTGAAGTGCTCATGTTCCTTTCATTTCTTTCCATTCTCCCTCCCCCTACTTTTTTTTTTTTTAACCCAGTTCTAATTTCCTCTTCCTCCCTCTAGGGCCTTCTAGTTGAACCCATCATCTGATCTGCCAGAGCCAAAGCCTGAACCTCAAACTCTTGCTCAAGGGAAGGAAAGTTTTTTCCCCTTTCCCTCTCAAAATGCTAAAATTGGATCTGCTTTAGATTTATTATTTGTATTACAGTAACACCTAAAGGTCTAATACCATCCAAGATTGGGGAGGGGCACATTGTGCTGTGCGGGCATACAAACATGTCATAGGAGAAAAGATGCAGAAGGAAACCATAAAACAATTTGCCCAAGATCAATCATGCAAGCAAGGTCAGGAGCTGAAATAGGGTCTGGTAGTCAGGGGAAGTACCACTTTCTGGCTGTATTCCTTAAGCCATCACATTGTGCTCCTCGGAGGGATGCAGTGTATATAGCAGAAAGCAAGACAGCTTTGCTGCTTCTCTGTTCATGCACAATGCTTCCATGGATTAGCTTTTTTCATTAGTCACAAGTGATTACTAGGAACCAGGGAACAGACCAAAAGAGCTTTTGGCAGAGATAACTCAAGCTGAGCAACAATATGGGGGCTAGGAATAAATCTTTACTAAGATAGAGAGTATGTTTGGGAGAGGCTAAGCATGAAGTAGAAAAGAGTTCATTGGCCCCTGCTAGTGGTGACTATTTCCAAGTTACAAATGCTAACGGAAAAGGGCACTGGTGGGATAGGCCACTGTTCCATTGTACAAAAATCTGCCCATTTTTTTAAAGTCAACCATTCCTTTCTAAAATTGTTGCAGTTCCCTTCAGGACCCTGGAACCTATTTGAGGTTGTAAATATTTGCACAGTGATTCAGTTCCACCATGATGCTTCGCAAGAGCCTCCATGTTTTTCACAGTGACCTCTGTCCAGATGGTGGGGTCGTATCTACTGTTGTTACCTGAGATCCTTTTGTAAAGAAGGAAGGAAGACAGCCCCTACCAAACTGTGCATAAATAAATGGTGGGTGTCTCAAAAGCCATTTTGGTCCATCTCTTGGTGCTATCATATTTCTCTTTCTAATATAAAGGAGAATTAAACTGACACCAGCTAAAGTTAGCCTTTGTACTGTCATTTCTGAGGACATTCCCGGTGACAGCTCAGCTTGCGGTCCTTTGGCTGGTGTCTTACACGTCACCATTTTCTTGTCAGTTTTCCATTTCACATGACAGATATCTCTTCTGTCAGCTTCCATTCAATCTGATAGGTCAGGCTTCCCCTTGCAAGCTGGACCAGGTCTCCAACAGGATTTGTCATGCAGTGACTGTCACCCAGCTTGGCAGAACAGCAATTTTGCTACTGTGATTTTTCGAGACTGCTTCTTCCTTACCCTTCCACGTGTAAGTGAAGCAACAAATTTTACAGATTGGATTTGAGTTTGTGGGAATATATATGAATGTGGACATGCATGAAACTCATGCAGTCAGGCATTCTATCTGAAGATATTTCATTTACCACCAAGAGCAGAAATCTGTCACAAAGGCAGCCCAGACACCTGGACACTTTGGCTTTGTGAACTGAGAAGTAGAAACAGGGTAGGAAAGATAATTTAGTTTTACATACAAAGAATATTTTGTGTGATAGAGAAAAGTAGACTACTGAACTGGCAAAGAAACATGAAAAGTTTTGAAAACAAGTATGGAAAGAATAAGAATTTTGATAAATAGTAATGGCTAGCAAACCAAAGATAGATCTAAACAGCACTGGTCTATAAATACTTAACATACTTACATAAAAATAGCAGCGATAGGTTATGATTTTGAGATTGACTAGGCTGTCTTGATCTATGTCAGAAATGTTAGAGATCTGTGCTTAGAACAGTAGGAATCTATTTGAGATGTAACCTCTAGATCTTTTAGGGAGCAGAGAAAACGTATTAGTCAGATTCATACTACTGCCAATCTGAAACACAGAATAAGAGTCAGGATCTTTAGCTTTCTTCTTAACTCTACAGGCTCTAAGGCACGATCTTTATCATTAGAACTATGCACACACATCTTAAATCAACTTTGTGGACTATATACTGGGGTCCCCAACCTCTGGGCCATGGACCACGACCAGGCCTTGAGCCATTCAGAACTGGGCCATGGAAGTTGGCAGTAAGCATGCGCACATCCCCACTTGCATGAGCAGTGGGTGAACATGGTTGTGCACATTCCACATGTGTGAGTGGTGGGTGCCTGTGCACTTGAGCAAATGGAACATGTGTGTGCACTTGCCCGTTACTTGCACAGAATCATCCCCTGCCCCCCAATGTTGGTCTGCAAAACCAGAAAGTTTGAAGAACCTGTATCTGCCTACACGCTGCCATTTTTGACAACATATTGGCAGATTTTACCTTTTGCATTGCTGAAGCTAACATAATCATCCTCATCCTCATCCTCATCATCCTCATCATCCTTATCATCACTATTCCATGTAGTCTGCCTTTATGATGTCAGGCTAAATTGCATCCCTGACAGTTAAAACAATTGTTATTCCTCGCAAAAGAAGTGGTCCCCTTCCTTCTACTTCATTACAGTTATAATTACTACCCTATTAATCAAGGGCTTCTGTGATGATCCAATATTCATGGAATGGTTGGAGATTAATGTAAACATAAAAAAGATTGATGAAGAGAACCATGAGTGTGGCACACCATGCCTTTCTAAACTTTTTTTTTAAAGGGAAAGAAGTAGCCAATCACTGAAAGGTCGGGGCCCACAGTGGCTCACGTGGTAAGACAGTAGGCTTTTGCACCACTGAGGCCAGCAGCTCAGCGGTTCGATTCCTGTGAGCGAATAAACTGTGCAGGGAGAAGAAAGGAACTTCCCCCTCCTGGCATTCAGGCATCCTATGGGTAAAGGTAACAGCCCACAAAAATTCCTTTCACAGAAGCAGCCAACCATCTTGGTGATCCCTGGCTAACATGTGCCATATGCTAAATAAATAAATGAAAGGTAAGGTGATTCAGTGTGTTCAGAACTCCTTTCATTTCAAAAATACAAACCCTTTCATGAAAATTTGACCCACAAGCAGCATCTAGCACAGGGGTGTTGAACTCATGTCATCATGGCTGTGTCACATGTCATATTGGGACTTTCCCCTCCTTTGCAAAAGTGGGCATGGGTGTGGCCAGTGCGTGATGCACCTGGCCCACAGGTCGGGAGTTTGACAGCTGTGATCTAGCATAATACTAACACTAAAGCAGAAAGAAAAAAATGTGGAAGAAAAAGCTAGCTATTAAGCTAACCCTATCTATTTCTCTGCAATTTTCAGACATGGAAAATATTATGAAAATATAGCCGATATATCTAGCAGAAGTAATTATTCCTGGATCAAAGTCCAGGTGGATACTTGTAAGTTTTGATAAAAAATAAAGACAATGTTGTAGAGACATGATGTTTTCTGTGGCCAATTTTTGAGTGAATGTGATATTTAAAAATGCCCCCAGAATCAGAATAATAAATTACTTTCAAACAGTTCTGTTTTTGAAGGATGCAGAAGCACAGGATTTTATAATGCAAAATGTCTCTAATCCTATAATGAACTGGGAGCAGTCAATATGCAGTGAGTTGAACTAATAGTGCTGAAGCAATCTAAATTAAAATAAGTCTGTAAACATGACATATAAATATTCAAATTTCACATGTGGAATACATTTAACGATATAGCACTTGGTTACTCACTGAAAACATTTCATAATCAGTATAGGAAGGTTACATTTATTTATAGTAATATAAATATTTATTTTTAGGGTTAGGGTTAGAGTTAGGGTTAGGGTGTGATCTAAACAATATACATTTTATATTCTAGTTTCTACCTGAAAAGGAAAGTTACTCTCTAACCCAGTGGTTCCCAAACTTTTTCAGTTCACCGTCCCTTTGGTGCTCCATACTCATCCTCAGTACCCCCCACCCAGGGGTGGGATTCAAATTTCTTAACAACTGGTTATGTGGGTGTGGCCTAATTTGTGGGTGTGGCTTGGTGGTCATGTGACTAGGTGAACATGGCTTGTTGGCTGAGGGTGGTTTGGTGGTCACGTGACTGGATGGGTATGGTTTGATGGTAATGTGACTGGGTGAGCATGGCCAGGTGGCCATGTGACTGGCAAACCAAATATAAGTGGTTTTCACTTAATGCTTAGTAAATGTTCTAATTTATCACTGATCTTCCCAGAGCTACCTGTGTTTGGAGTTTTGACAGCCATGCACATGCACACGCACATGCACACACACACACACACTTCTAATCCTGCTGGAGTAGATGGTTGGACGAGATATCTCATTCACATTCTCCTCCCTCCCTCCCTCCCTCCCTTTCTTTCTTTTTTCTTTCTTTCTCTTTCTTTCTGTCCCTTCCTTCCATCACTCCCTCTTTTTTTGTCTATCCAGGGAAGGCAAGCCAGGGCTGAGCCATTGTTGTCTCTGGGCTCCCCGCAAGCTCACGTCACCCTTGCCATGAATGCCTGCAGCCACCGTATGTTTTTTTCAGTGTGGCTGGACTACAGCCACACCAAAAAAAACCACGTGGTCGCTGGAAGTTTTTTGCAGTGAAAATAACTGGCCTCCAGTTTTGCTCTGCTTCTCCAATGTGCCGCTGTGGCCGCATTCTAGGTGCTAGCTACGCAGGTCCACCCCATTGAGCCCGCTGCACTGAAGGGAGTTGCCCAAGCAAGTCCGAGCGGAGTGGTGCAACAGTCAATGGGGTGAGCCTGCATGGCTGATGCCTCAAATGCAGTGGCGATGGCATGTTGGAGAAGCAGAGCAAAGCCAGAAGTCAGTAATTTTCACTGCAAAAAACCTCCAGACACCGCTTGTTTTTTTCAGTGTGGCTGCATGCTTTTTGCAATGAAAATTACCAACCACCAGCTTTGCTTGCTCCACTTCTCCAATGCACCGCTGTGGCCATCAGCGATTGTTGCACATGCGTGTGATGTCGCAGATCCACAATAAGGACTGACTGGTCAGGGAATGGAGGAGTGGGTGGAGAGGAACAGGGCCAGTCAGGGCCCCATTTTACCAGTTCTCCAAACTACTGGGAACAGTAATGAACTGGTAGAATCCCACCCCTGAATTGCGCCCTGTGAGGGGCCCACCTCTAGTGCCTCCTCTTGCCTTTTAGCGCCCCCTGCCAGCCCCCTTGCCGCTTAGCACCCCTTAAGGCATCCCCCCCCCAGGGGGCAGTACTGCCCTCTTTGGGAACCAGTGCTCTAACCTTTTTAGGCAAAGAACTAAATCAGAAGTTGAAGGAGAAAGTCACTGAAAAAGCTGCCAATTTGAGAGAACTGTGAGCAAGACGCATACCTGGTTAATCCCTCCAATACACAAGTCCCTTCTATTAAATTGACATTATCCCTTCCACACCACCTTTTACTTCTCAAATCGCACAGAGATTCTTTCTTTCAGAGCAGGCCAAGAATTCTCAAATGTTTTCCAAAATTCTATGAGAATGTGGGGCCAGCTGGTGGCAAAGCTATAAACTTATGTTAAAGATGCCTTCCTACAAATGTGGCTGAATGGAATAAGGAAGGGAGGGAAATATTGTCATATAGAATGATGGGAGTGGATTTCTGAGAGATTCTAGTATGCCCATGGCACAAAAGTTGTCAGGGCAAAGGACAGCCTTTTTACTTTATAATATTAAATTATTAAATGTGTATGCCACTCAACTCTCAGTGACTCTGAAGGGCTGATGCCTTGGGTTTTTCTACCTTGAAAGAATTCTTCTAATCAGACATATATGGATACTGTAAAAATATAGCATCTTATAGCCAGTTCANGCCTTGGGTTTTTCTACCTTGAAAGAATTCTTCTAATCAGACATATATGGATACTGTAAAAATATAGCATCTTATAGCCAGTTCAGTTTGGCTCCATGATGAAACTGAAGTAACTGAAGATGGACGTCTACCCTAGCATTGTTTTGATTGGAAATGGGAAAACCCAAAAAAAAACCAGGATGGTCACCCAGGTTGCCCAGGCAACAATCACTCTCTATCTTACTTTTACTGTGTAAATGGGGGAGAGGGAAAGATAATTCATAGGTTCATTATTTTTTGTTAGACAGTTACCAAACTCAAGTTTCTCTTTAGCCTTTCTTTTATTTTACCCTTTATTTATAAAAAGACCCTGGCATAACATTGTGTCCTCACCATTTTATAACTATAACATGAATTTTGAAAAACCTTATGGTATGAATGATTACATAGCTTCCACAACTTTAACGTTGCTACAACTTTAAAAGCATCACAATGACGTGGGATAATACCCAAAGGAAGCTGAACAGCACACACACACACACACTTAGATTCCAAATATAGCATAATCATGCGAATAAAAAAACTGATTACATATGAATAAAATGGACTCAACTTCAGTCTGTTAAAAGAAATGGAAAATCCTTTCTATAAATGAGAGAAAATTAAAAATTTGAAATATTATTTGCCTACAAGAAATTTCATGATTAAAAAACAATACATGAGCAATGTTAATAACAGACCAAAGTTAGGAAAATAATTTACCTGTCTCTACTCAATGTAAAGAAAAGAGATGGTTCTTTATATTAAAGACGGGATAATATCCAGAAACTGATCTACATGGAGAAGACGGCAAGTTATTAATGGTGAATATAAGATATAATATAAAAAAACCTACCTGATTGAATATTATGCGCCGAATAGATTACAGGAGAAGCTTTTTATAAAAACTACATATGGAAATAATTATGAATTGGGATTATGTCAATATATTATATAGATGGGATTTATGTGAATTGTGGCAACAAATTGAACAGGACAGATACAACGACAATAAAGACAACTAGAAGACTCTCACTAAATCTTTTTTTAAAATGATAGATGAAATAAACCTTAAAAGATATTTGGAGGACAAGAAATGTTAAAGCTAAACAATATAACTTTTACTCTATAAGGCATTTATCATGGTCAGAATAGTTAGATATGAGTTTGGATCTCAACAGATATTCAATATCCATATCCAAGAAGACAGTATTGTAAACAATACTTGGCAGCTCAATGCCGCAAGTGACATTAAATGGATAGGCCAAAAAAAAAAAAAAAGATCGAGATGGTCATTAAAATAACACTATTTTTAAGGAGATAAGGATTTTATATTTGACAATGGATGTAGAAAGGAATTAAGACTTTTTTCTTTAAAGAAAAAAAAAGAGGATACCTAGAGTGCAGAATGTTGGTACTCAATGAAGGCATTTGCTGCTAAGGTTTGATAATAGATTATATAAGAAAAAGAATATTATGGAAGACAAGCCTCCAAGACCTGAAGATTAAATAATGTAGATTGAAAAAAAATCAATTACAAAAATCACAGAAAAAAAGAATATTAAATTGAACTAGGATTATTAAGCATAAACTGGAATTTAAGTAAGGGATAAGAATTGGTCACAGAAAATCGAAACTTTAAACAGAAATTATTTTGAAGATGACAAATAAAGCAGGTAGATGGCTAGCAATAAATTGAGAAAGGAGACAGGAAATCAATGAAATATTGAAAACTAATAGATGATCAGGCAAGTTCTATTGTTGGAATGAAAGGAGTAAAAGAAAGAATTATTCAAGATTTTTTATGGGCAATTATTATTAAACAAGAATATTGATGAGATAAAAGAAAAAAAAACAAATTTTAGACGTTTATAACGCTCTGATTCAGATCTTTTATTGCAAGTTTTTTTTTGTGTTTGCTTGTTGCATAAATTTGTTGTAATGTGGTCTTATTCTGTAGCTTCATCGTTTTAATTTGAATAGGCCTTGGACTCTACTACAGCATGGATTCTGTGGGATTTTAGGGTGCTATGGCATAATGAATCCTTGGTTAGGACAATCTTGGTCCTGTTTGTTGAGTTCTGCTGTTGAAACCTTAATATACTAATTTTCAGGTTTGTTGTGAGTTGGTTGGGGTTCTTCTTGTATGTTCTAATTCTTTAGTTATCTTTAAGACTTTTTCATTTTGTAAGTGGTTCAGTTCAGCTCTCATAGTGTTCAGTTGTAGTTAGTTTATCTTATCTAAAGTAGAGGGTGGATTTTGCTGCCAGTCATTCTGTGTAGTGCTAAGCAATCTTGTTTTAATGCCAAGTTGTGAAATTCTTCTGTGAAACCTCAATTCCTAGAGTAAAGCTCAGCAAGAAGGTTAACTTAGTTGCGGGGGATTGACTGGGACGTGTGATCTGTTGTTTGGAGTTACGTTCATTGGATCTCCATTCAACTATCTCATGGTTGGTGTCAGTTCCTAGGCTTTTGTATGGGTAAAGGGGGTTTGAAGTGTAGTGGTCCATGGACAGAAGCCGATACCGCAGCATGCAACCTGTGATAGCTTACCCACATAACATAACTCCATCACAGAAGCTGATATTGCAGATGAGATTCTGCTGAAACATTGCTAATACTTTAAAACATTGAATCTCATCTCCATCATCAGGCTTTCTGTATTGGAGTTTGTATGTGGTCAGGGCTAGTACGGTTTTTGGGTGGTTGTTAAATTTGAGGCTAGCCTTTGTTATGCTCAGGATGTTTTTTTTCTACATCCGATTGGTTGGTGAGTCTTGGTCTGGTTGTTTATGGACTTGGAGTTGTTTGATGTGTGTTTCTGGTTTCGTATGTTTTTTGGTTGGACTTTGATTGCTGGCAACACTCGTTCCTTGTGTTTCCGTGGGGCTCAGTGCACTTTCAGCGTGAAGGATGCTATTACTATAGGAAACTAGGTTTCATCTGGTGCCTGGGGGGGGTTGTTTGATGCTAGAGGCATCAGTAGGGCAGTCTGTTGGCCAGGTTTTGCCTGCTTGGGTGGTGGAGGATCGAAATTTCTCTATTGAGAGTGCAGGCTTCAAATGAATTGACAGTCTGGGAAATCATTCTCTTTTATATCCATGCTTTCAAAGGTCTTTTTTCAATCTCTATGGCTTTTAAGAGCTACAAACTTTAAAGCATACAATGACGTGGTTATAATTCTCGAAGGAAGCGAATTGTGTATAATAATATATTTTGATAATATATATATATTATATAATATATATATATATATATATTATTGTGTGTAATTATAATATATATATACAATAATAATACATAATATGTTTTCTGAGGTTCGCTGAGGATATTTGTTGTGGATCTTGTGTTATCGGTTGTTTTCTCCGTGTAGAATTGACAATTCTAGGCAAGACGTTTCATGAAGTGCTCATTCATCATCTTCAGGCTTGTTTCTTCAGCTCTGTGCTCTCAGAGTTTCTTACTCTGAGAATGAGACTTCATCGAAACGTTGCCTAGATACTTCAATTCTACCGCGGGAAAAACCCGAATAACCAAAGATATAATTATATATATATATATATAATAATATATGTATATATTATATATTATAATTTAAATTAATAAATGTGTGTTCTTGTTTAGCTTCCTTCGGGTATTATCCCACGTCATGTAGGTTCTGTTAAAGTTGTAGCAAACTGTTTCAGGCAAGAAAACCCAATCTGCACCATCATCAGGCCTTTGGTGTGATGTGTGTCTCACAATCACACACAGAGGCCTGATGATGGCAGATGGACTTCTGCTGAAACATTGCCACAACTTAACAGAACGCACATGCCGTGGATAATACCGAAGGATGCTAAAACAGCACAAATTAAGTGATAACCCGGCGAGAGCTTAAAAAACATATATATATATATAATATATATTGTGTGTCGTGTGTGTGTGTGTGTGTGT